>ML819299.1:28821-41073 GCA_009831015.1 Picea engelmannii
AAAGAACCTAAGGGGTTACCTCTGAAAAGAGGAATCCAACATGAAATTCAGTTGCAACAAGATTGTCCACTTCCAAACATTGGTATGTATAGAATGTCAGTTATAGAAAATGCTGAGATTAAAAAACAAATTCAGGAGTTGCTAGACAAAGGGGTTATTGTACCAAGTTCTTCACCATGTGGATCTCCAATTGTGTTACTTCCAAAGAAAGATGGTACGTGGCGTATGTGTGTTGATTTCAGGGCTTTGAACAAAATTACAGTTAAGAATCGTTATCCTCTTCCTAGAATTGATGATTTACTTGATCAATTAAAAGATGCAAGCAATTATGCAATGGGTTTTCTCAACAGTTTCATTTGGTTAGCATGTATAAGAAGGGAATTTTTAACAAAGTTGTTGATATGCTTTCAAGGCCTATTATTAGTGCTTCAGTTATTCTCAAGCAGAGTCCTATAATGGATGAAAGTTATGTGGAGCAATATGCTTTAGATACTGACGTTAAAGAAGTGCATGAAACTTTGTGCCACTCTAAGCATGTTGATGAATTGGATTATCATGTGCATAATAATCTCTTGTATCATCTTGGCAAGTTGTGTATTCCACAGGGGGAAAGAATCAACATTATAAGAGAAGCACATTCTTCTCTTATTGATGGTCATTTTGGTGTAGGGAAGACAGTGGCTAATTTGCAAAGATACTGCTACTGGCCTAAAATGAATGAAAGTGTTTCAAGATATGTTTGAGGATGTTCGTTGTGTGCCACAAGTAAACCTAGCAATTGAAAGTTGGGTTTGTATACTCCACTTTCAGTTCCTTCTCGACCTTGGGAAAGTATTTCCATGGATTTTGTAAGTGGTTTACCTATGTCGAGACGAGGTCATGATTATCTTTATGTTGTGATTGATCGATTTAGAAAAATGTGTATTTTGATGCCTTGTACTAAGCAGGTAACAACAAAACAAATGGCACAGTTGTTCTTTCAAAATGTTTGGGTGCATTTTGGATTGCCTAAGTCCATTATTTCTGATCGGGATTCTCGATTTGTTGGAAGTTTTTGGTCGATTTTATGGGCACTCATGGACACCAAACTTAAAAAGAGAACAACTTTTCATCCGCAAACAGATGGTCTGACAGAGGTGGTAAATCGTATAGTGGTGCATCTTCTTCGTTCTTATTGCAGCAAGAATCCTAAACTTTGGGATGAGCATTTACACTACATTCAACATGCGTACAATCGAGCTAAGCACTCTTCGACTCAAACGTCGCCATTTGAAGCATGTTTTGGCTATTTGCCCAAGTCTCCTTTAGATTTTATCTTTGGGAAAGATATTGTTGTCGATGGTCAATATGACATTGATAGGGCAGAGAAGTTCATTGAACAAATTCAGTCGATACATCAAGTGGTGCAAGAGCAGTTAGAAAAGAGTCAGGCCAAGTACAAGATGAGACATGACAAGCATCGTGTTGATCGCACTTTCCATGTTGGAGATGAATTTTGGCTTTACATCAGCAAGGAGAGGCTTAAAGGAGAAGGTAAAAAGTTGAAATCAATTTGATATGGTCCTTTCAAGATTATCGACAAGATTGGTAACACTGCTTTTCGTTTAGATTTGCCTCCTTATATGAAGATGTATGCAGTTGTTAATGTTGAGAATTTGAAGTTGTATGAGCCTCCATTGATTGATGATCAAGGAGAGAATGTTTAGATTCCTTCCATAGATGATTTTTCTCCAGAGTATCTTACAGAACTACAGGAAGACACCATCCTTGACATGAGAATGCGAACTTCAAAATGAGGAAATGTGGAGTATCTTCAAGTTCGTCTTAAAGGGATGAATCCAAGAAAAGCCAAGTGGATTGAGGTTGGAAGGGTGAGGGAACATTACCCTCATCTTCACATAGACTGAAAATAGTCTTTTCGAGGTCCAAAAGCTTCCCAATGGGGAGGTGTGATTAGGGGATCAAGTTTTGCTCAAGAATTCAAAGTTATCAGAATCACTTCAAACCGGACAAGAGCGCAGGCCTCATCGTTGCGAACCCAACGCAACTCATTTCATCTCAGACGGACATAGGGAGCGAGAGATATTGCAATCTGTTCATAAAGTCAAACAGGCAAAAAAAATGATGCTGACTGTACAATCCGTATATGCTGACGTGGCAGAGCCGTATGACCGTACATGTGGTGACGTGGCAAGCATCTGTTGGTTGATAGGTGGTCGAATCAAACTGCGACACGTGGCATCTCTTTGGTTAACAATAAGGTGCCACATGGACCAATCAAGGGCTGCCACGTGGCACCGCTTTATTGGCTTTTGGCTCATATGTAAAATTATTGGAGTCCATGGGGTTCGACCCCCGAACCTCCCCACCGCAAAGTGCCTTCACAAAGTCCATCCGACCAATGGACCATTGGTTATGCCTTGCTATGTATGTGGGGTCATATATATTTAAACTTGCAATTTGTATAGTTTGGCGGGGGGTCGAGCTGGGGCTTAGCCCCGACCTGTAGTCATATCCATCGTTATGTGACCATATACATATATATATATATATATATATATATATATATATATATATATATATCATGCAGGGTTTTAAAGTTTGCAAATGTTAAAATCCGTGGTTCTATTGTATATGCCATGTGACCTATTGTTATATGCATGTGGGATTTTTTAAAAGTGGTTTAAACGGTTTAAAAAAGGACCCGCCATGTGTCAATGCTTCATTTGGTTGCAAAACGGAGCCCTTTTTATTATAGCGCAAGGTCATGCTATGACCCATATGCCCAAGGTGGTAGGCGGTTAGGGGCTGGCGTGCCCATAACCATCCTACAGTTTGCACCGTTGGTGCGGTTACGCCCGGTGATGGGTTTTTACGCTATTTATTGCGTGTGTGCCTGGTTCATTTGACAAGGGTGCATTTTGTAGATGCATAGACAACAAGCTTGAAGGGGGGACTTCTAGGAGGCCTAACTTCTTCATTTTTCGACCGATTGAGGTGTCGAAAGAGCCCAGCTAGGGGTTTTTGGACACTCTGAAGCCATTGGAGTAGTCAATTGGTCAATTTGAGCATTGTAAGGCATGTTTTTGAGCACTTTTGAGAAATTAATAATAATGATCCATTGGAAGATGGACCAGGAGATGTAGCCCAAGAGAGGGGTGAACTCCTTTATCAATTGTTGTGTTTTATGTGCTTATGTTCATTGATTATGTTGTTGTCTATGTGTATTTTGCATGAGTAATCCCTTAATTTATGTGTTGAAAAATTGATCCATTTTCTTTAAACACATAACATTTACATTGCAATAATTTCAAGATTTTCAAGTCTTCTTCATTTTTAGATCACTACAATGCCTCCTGGCTATTGATCTTGATGTATTGTGATCAACGCCAGTGTGGGTCCTCCAACCTTTAACTAAGTTATGTAATCTCGACCCCCTTAGCCATGCTCATACAGGATGCCACATGGCGAAATACTAGTGACTAATATGTGGTCCATTCACATGGGTGACACTCGTCACGTTCTAAATTACATTTCAATCTTCCATTGGTTCTAAACCCACTGACATGTGGCACACATCCCATGTGTCCATGTCACCTCTAGGTGACATCATCATGACTCACCACATCGGTGCTTCAGGAGATTTCTCCCTTCACTACTGCGTTTGACCTTTCGACATTGGTTAATCCAACGATCAAGCTCTCCTCTCCAGATCTATGGTGTATATCCACTTTGGAGCTTTGAGATTTGACCCTTCTCTTGTTTATGACATTAGAATTCACTGAAGTCACGAAGTCTAAAGGGATTTTGGGTTAACTCCTCTACACCTTCCCTAGATATGATGGTCGTAAGGGATTTCCCTTCCTTCCGAATAGATCCTATGATGGAGAACACACTCTGTTACTCTACGGATTTCCAAAGGAATTCATGGCTAACTGCCTCGCAACCTTACCAAATATGACGGTCGTGAAGGATTCTCCTTCTCTTGAACATATCCTAAGGTGCACATTACTCTACAGTCCAATACCACTTCTGTCATGGTTTTATGACACCACTGCTCTTCTTGAGCTTCATAATATAGCTAAGGTAACTTCTTGGCACTTAGGAAGGTTCTGAGATTCGAAATTGGTCCTCTAGACATAATTTCCTCTTGAAACCTTGGGTCCAATGACCACTTACCCAACCCATCTAGGCTTTGCATTGAAACCATGGGTTGAGTTTTGTCGATTTCAAAAGCAATCCTTCCAAAACTCTTGCTTCAATTTCCACTAACATGGCCCATCTAGGATCAGTGTTGTAACCATGCTCCGATATCATATTGTAACATCCTTGACCATCCACAGACTGGGTAATGCTACCATGCAGAATATACACTTATATATATAACATGAATTATAATGAATTTAAATACCTAACATAGAGTAATCACATAAGTACTCCTAAAATACATAATCAATGAAACTAACATTAATTCATATACACAACAGAATAAATGATAAGATTCGAGTATCATAAAACATGCATAAAATACATAATTAAACACAACAATGATACTTATCTTTTTATCTAGATTAAATACATCAATTGCATGCAGATATTCCATGAACCTCGCATCCTTAGACCGCACTTCTCATCACTCTCAGTAGTAGGTCACCCCTGAGCTGGGACTAAACTCCACCGGGCAAGGAAATTCTAGGCTTGGCAAGGGAAATAAGGAAGTTGCACAAAGCAACAGGAAGGATCTTTTATCCCATGAGCCACTTATGACCACAACACACAAACCCTCATTTCCCACACACTTACTCCACCCCAGGAGGATACAAATTCACTAATACAAGTCCATTGGCTAGTACACCTCCCTTACCTTAGGCTTCAACAACAGGCTAGACCAGAAGTCTCAGAGTACCATGGTTGTTACAGGACTCCCTTCTAGGAGAAATCACTTCCCAATAGTCTCTCTCACCTAGGAGAGTTGCTCATAGGTCTGATAACTAGTCTTTGACTCAGCTACAACCAATGACGGTTGATGACAACAACAACAACAACGACGACAACAGGGAAAAAATGGGTATGGACACCCATCAAGACAACAGTCGAACACTAGGACATATCAATGCTCATTAGGAAACAATCAATGAAAACAAGTCTCACTCCATCAAGGAACAACATGGTTACACCACCAATAGTTATGACACAACAGTGCTCATACAATAGAAAATGACAACCCAAAAATGGCTAAGGTACGAACTCAGCTCTACAAGTGCGGATAGACTGGATTCACGGAATCGCACAGGTTGGATTTTTGTTCTACTTTTTAGAGATGTGTGGTTATTTGAGATTGACCGCCGAGGTCTCGAGTTCATATGGAGGATAGGAGAATGGCCTCACTAACTCACATGGAGGATGGCCAAATTACCAACTCACTACCAACACGATTTGACTCATAGGATTACTGTTTCTAGAGATCCGTGATGGATGTCCCGGTTCACAGTTAGATAGTGGGTCGAGAATGGAAACCCCCCACACACAATGTCGTCGATTCTTCATATTTTAACTGCATGAGCTGAGGTCAACACTCATCTTCCTGGAGATACATGCGCTCCATTTAGCCTATGTCCCAACCACCAGGAACTTAGGATAACAAAACATAATATGTCAGCCTTAGTTTTCAGGAAATAATATTAAAATATTATTCTTCTAGAGGTTAGCCCCCTAACCTAGCCCCTAGGACCAAATACTTATCCCCCTTTCCTTAACCTACCTAGTGGAGCTTATTCCCCCATAAATCTTCTTCATGGTTGGTCTACACGCAACAATTTTTATATTTTTATTAATGATTTGCATAATTACATATACAAACAAAATATCATGCTCCTGGCCTAATCATCACATAAGCCTCGTAGCTTATTATAACTCAACTCACCAGCCTAACAAACATGCTTACAATTTACAACTTACATACAACTAAGTATTCCTAGAAGTAATAGAACCCTTCAAAAATTGTTGTCTCAACTATAGTATTTACTTGTACTATAACAACTATCAAACTTGAATTGTGCAAATTGAAACATAACAATTTGATCAATCAAACCTGGAACCTAGAGCCTCAACTACTTGTTCCTCTCAATGTATTGAATCCAATATCACTGCTTGGACAAGGTCTCTTGTACATTCCCTGCAAAATGCACTCATGATTCTCTAGATGAGATAACATGAAAAACATATACAAGTGCATACCTTTGAAATGGGCAGCATTGTTCAACTTGTCTTGTAATCTGAAACTAGACACTATCTTTTTAAGAAGAGGTTAGAAACTAAATAAAAAAGGTTTAATGATTAGAACAATATATAAACTCTGAAATCTCAACTTTGACCACAAAACTAATTTTTACCAAATGTCAACCTTTGAATTTGACTACTAACCCTTTGACTTTGACTTTGACCAGTCAACCTTTGACTTTGACAAAAAAATCAAACTTGACATTTTTCTTGCTGAGAGTTCCATCAGGTGTGCTAGGCTAAGGCACACTAGAATGTACAGAAATTAGGTCCAACGTTTCACTTAAGGTGCCCAAATAGTTGGATTAGGGTTTTCTGCTGCTACACAATTAGAAACCCTAGATACAACTACAATTGGTGCCACAATGATCTTAACAAAGAACTTCCATGCTACCTTCTAGTGGTTATATTGTCCTGAAGGTGGTGTGGGCCCATAACCTATTAAAATATTTGATGTTCTTGTTTTACAATAGACAATATCACTATTGTCACCCAACCATAGGCACGCAGCCACCC
This sequence comes from Picea engelmannii, assembly GCA_009831015.1. NCBI lineage: Eukaryota > Viridiplantae > Streptophyta > Pinopsida > Pinales > Pinaceae > Picea > Picea engelmannii. Next base: position 35,617 of record ML819299.1, read on the forward strand.
TGAGCACCATAACCTTTTCTATATAGAATTATTATGGAAGAAACACTAGAACCACCAGATAACCAAGAGAGCTCATCTTTCTACAAAGATAGCTCACCAAGAAAAAAGTCCTAAAGACACAAAAAAAAACTATACTCAGCTACAACAATTGCACTTACCAAGGATATCACCAAGAAATATCATCAAGAACACCATGAAGAGATACAAAGGATAGGATGCACATATTAGGCTAGATGGCGCTAGAGAGAGAGACCAAGAACCATCCTAGAAGATCCACCTTCTATCCTTCCAGCTGCAGCTCCAAACTTGTGTCCGAATTGAGTAAGAGAGTGTGTGAAGTGTGTGTGTACAAATGAGATAGATCATCTCGTATTTATAGTGGTTCTTGTCACTTGTCTGGGCCGACTTGTCCTTTTAGAATCTAATAATTTAATATTAATTATTTTATTGAGCCAACTTGTCTTCTAGGGTTTCTACACATATGTTTAGGGTTTCTCTTTCTTCCAGAATATTATATTCTATCCAGTGGTTACACATGGAGTTTAAAACCTCTTATAACTACTATACTATCAACACTTAGTGGCCCGATATTTAACATAGCCTGATAGCCATCTAGGGATAGGTTTTTTAGTTCCTCAAACCTCAATTTTGCTAGAGTTTTGAATCATCTAGAATATTTTTTTAATTTTGCACATGACTAGCCCCATATGTATGAGTAATGGGGATTGACCTGGTATCCTCATGTACTATGGTGGTCAACTTGATAGGTCAAATTGCAGGAGGATTAACTTTTTGATACAAACTCTGAATGATGCACGTCTACACCGTTGGAACGATATCAAAGTGTAGAAAATCATCAAAAGGGTGTGCGTAACTTTTAGACAACAAAACCCCAAGAAACACCATTTAATGCCCCAAAATGGCTCTAGAATATTCTGGACCTCAATTTTCCAAACTGAGACCTGCCACTAAAATGACCATGCAAGTTGATTCCTCCCATTTTTTCCACTCCAAAAGCATCTAGATAGATGAAAAATAATATGATTATCCAATCTAGATCAAATGGAGGGACAATAACTATTATGGGAAAAATCCATATGGCTATAGCTCAAAGCCACAATAGATTGTTGATCGCTTAAATATCAAATCACTTCCTAAGAATGCAAATAGAAATCTATAACTAACTTGATAAAATAACTAACTAATGATAATGAATGAATGAAGACTTACTTGGTGTCCTATGGATGATGAATAGCCCAACTGGAATCTTTTGTGCTCCTTCCAATTTTGATCCGGATTATTTTCGGCACGAAATGAGAGCGGAGATATAATAAAGAAATGCACAGAGATATTGCAGATATTCAATAATATAATAGAAATGTATCATAGATGCAACCATAAACATAGATATACATTAATACACGATTTCTATTAATTAGAGAAATGTACAGAGACTGTAAAAAATACAGAGTGAAAGACTCGCTAGAATGGTGGCAGCTTATCTCTGAGAAGAGATGTGACGGCTACTCGCATTCGCAAGAAGATGATTACAATGAGGCTCTGGAGGCATTTTTACAATAATCAGGAATTCCAAAAGTCCTATACATCCAAAAACCTAACCCTAAGAGATGAAGCGCCAAAAGTCATGTGGGCCCCGTTTGGGTAAGTTGGTGCATCAACTTCCCGGGGTTGTAACTTTTGCATACGATCTCCGTTTTAGGCGTGTGATAGCTCGTTGGAAAGGTATCATCGAGGAGATTAATTTTGGGGGCTCAATCATGCCTTTTTCTATCATTGAGAACCTTGATCTCGAAAAAACTTCATTTAGGCCCTCAAAATGGCCCCGAAAGTTAAAACCTGCTAAAAATAGTAAATTGCCAAAATGGCCAGAAAACTGTTTTGATCCATTTGGAAAAGGTGGGTGGCCCCCAATATCCACCTGGATCAAATTTTCTCCTTTTTTAGCCCACATAACTCTCAAGTGCAAGATTATGAAGGAAAATAGTTATCTCGTAATTAACTTCTATGAATTTGATAAAAAAAAAATAGAAATAATTGCAGAAACTAGTATTCTAAGTAAAGATATATTCAAACATAATGAACATATACAAAGAATACAAGAATTTCGAAGCAAAGAGGTATCTTTAATGATTGAAAATAGATTTCAATGGTACTAATAACCCATACATGTTGCGACACTACTCCTCGAACAAACTCCATGTCCCTCTACCCAACCTACTAAATATATGATGAACCTTTGACTCCAATGCTCAGATAGACCCAAAGAAAATCAAGGGAGACTCAGATTAGGGAATCTTCGAAAAGAGTCTAGTGTGAGTTTTTAACCCTTTCATTGGTAAATCCAAAATCTTAGATCAAGAAAGAAATCCATATAACACAGTGAGAAGAAAAAGGAGGTAGAAGCATACTAAGTGCAGACAACTACCAACCGTGATTCTAGGTTCCCATAATGAATCTTTTTCCATCTAAATTATATCACACTCGGATGAAGGAAATATATTTTATTAACTAAATATAAGTTATTTATGAAAAATGTCTAATTTTTCTAAGATATTAGAGTGAAAGAGAAATACATTTTGTCATCTAAGTGGAAGTTAACTATGACAAATGTCTCCTTCGATCAAAAGATCAAGGCATTATCATTGCATAAACATATATTTAACTTTATATGGAGGCTTTATAAAACATTAAAAGTGTAATATTAAACATAATAAATAGATTGGATGATCCCCACTTATTCTGAAAATCAATCCTTACAATTTTTATGTTTCTGAATATTTTTTCTACGTAATATTTTTAATTTTTTTTTTATGTATTTTATATAAATCAAACTAATTTGGAGATACAGTCCTTTCAATTAGATAATATGCGCAAAGGAAAATGATATTTAAAAAATAGAAATGAACATTTTATACATGTGTTTGAGTATTGTTCTCCACCATTTAAAAGTAGAAATCAACATCAGATTTTTACATTCTTCAAAAGAAAGAGTGTGAAGCGTTTGGTATTTAAACTTAGAAATGAACATAATAATTTTGTATGTGAAATGAACATCAGATTTCTATATGTGTTGTGCACTGTTCTTTACCATTGATACTTACCCATTTATGAGAAAGAAATAATGGCAATACTACATGTATTGAAGAAATGACACCCTTAGAAAATAGGTAGGCATTTCAAGGTCAACACAGATCATGATAGTCTTAAATAATTCCTGGAACAAAGAGTATCTTCAGAAGAACAAAAAAAATGGGTGACCAAGATGTTGGGTTATGATTTTGAAACCATCTATAAAAAAGGGAAGAAAAATGTTGTGGAAGATGCACTCTCAATAAAGGATGAAGATGTTGAGACCTTTCTCTGTTCTATCTCGATCATCCAACCCAATTGGATAATATAAGTGAGGGATGAATGGAATAATGAGAAAAACATGTCAACTCCCATTCAAAGGTTGCAGCAGGATTTCAGTGCATCAGATACATTTACATGGAAAAATGATTCATTATGGTACACATATTTCTTATATTGTGTAAGAACTCCCAACTCAAACAAAAGGTACTATTGGAATTGCACACCTTTCTGGTAAGAGGGAACTCAAGATTTTTGAAAACCTACCATAGGGTCAAGAAGAATTTTTTTTGGGATGGCCTTAAAACTGATGTTCAAAGGCTTGTGGCATAATGTTTGGTTTTCCAACAAAATAAGGTGGAAACAATTAAGACCCCATCTCTTTTACAAAAATTAGCCATACCAAGTTAGCGTTGGGAGGAGGTTTCCATGGATTTCATCACAGGGTTACTGAAGTTCGAAGGAAAGAATGTCATCATGGTGATTGTTGATAGAATGACCAAGTACTCACACTTTTGTGCACTCTCTCATCCTTTCAAAGCCAGTACAATTGCCACCACATTCATGGAGACAGTTCAAAAGATACATGAAAGCCAAAAGATTATTGTAAGTGACATAGATGTCATCTTCAATGGACATTTTTGGACATAATTATTCTCTTGGTTGGGTACTCAATTGGCTCATATGTCATCCTATCATCCTCAATATGATGGAAAAACTGAGATAGTGGACAAATGTGTGGAAGGATAACTTTGTTTCTTTGTCTCTAATAAACAAACAAAATGGTTCAAATGGTTACCCTTGGTAGAATGGTGGTATAACACTTCCTTTAATATTGCAACAAAAATGGCACCATTTATGGCACTCTATGGATACCACCCTTCTTCCATCACTTCTTCTCTAAAAGAAAAATCTAAGGTTCAAGAAATGGAATATCACATCGAGCATCAACAACAAGTTCTCCCACTCTTAAAGTACAACCTAACCATGGCACATAATCACATGAAACAAGAAGCATATCAACATCATAGTGAATAAGTTTTGAAGTAGGGGATTGGATATTTTTAAGACTACAACTATACAAGCAGATGCCCCTCAAGCAAGCTAAGAAGTATATTAAATTATCACCAATGTACTATGGCCCTTATAAGGTGTTGCAAAATATTGGTACTATGAAAGACAAATTGGAGTTGCATGATCTTCACAAGTATACCCAGTTTTCCATGTTTCATGCTTAAAGAAGGTTATAGGTGATAAGATCCTAGTTCAAACTATATTTATAGAACTTGACGAGGAAGGAAAAATCATATTGGAGCCTAAAGCTATTACGGACACAAGAATTTTCTAGATGAGGAATAGATCCATTTCATAGTATCTCATTAAGTGGAGGAAACTACCTGCTGAGGATTCCACTTGGGAAGATGAGTCTTTTATACAAAAACATCCATAATTACTCAACCGTTGCAGAAAACACTTGTCTGGATGAGAGGGGCATGTTGAGCCCTAAATAGTGGCACATTACCCCTTCATTATGGCATATTACATTAGTAATGTTATTTTATTTATGTTGGATTGGGTGCATTAGTTGTAATTGTACCTCCTAGTATCCTATATATATACCAAGGAGACCTTTTCATTTGGACTGATCTGGTATTTGGAAATTTATGTGGTGTATAAGTAGGTTCCCCCCTTGAAGAGGATTATTATCTTAAATTATCTCTTTTTCAAGGCATTGAGTACTTATTCTGAGGTTTTGTATGCTATTTTGATATTTGGTTCCTAACAAGGGATTTGTGATATAATGTCCTTGTTATGTTGGAATTAGGCTAGGCTCTCATTTATCCATCTTTGGCTCATGTGGTTTTTTCTTGTGAAGGGTGTTTATTTCACTTTTTATTAGTGATCTTTCCTTGATGGTGCTTTTTGTATCTATAGAGTTCAACCTCTAAAAGTGTAAGGGAAAGATCCATATCTTGTTGAAGATACCTTATAAATGTGGCTAATCAAGGAATATCCCAAAATTAGGTGATAGAGGTACAAGAACTAGATTAGGTATGTTTTTTTTGGTTGGTGTAGAAATTCTATTCA
>ML819299.1:62021-79917 GCA_009831015.1 Picea engelmannii
GAGGATTCTACATCAGTTTCATGTGCAGATAGAGAGAGGGTGCACCAGTTGAGGGATTCCAGCAAGAGGGGCACACCATCTTTGGAGAGAGATTCATTGTAGGAGATTGGCAGGGCCGTTGAGGATTATATCACTTGGGTTTTCATTGCAGGGCCTTGGAGATCATATCTAGTGCTTTCTGAGATAGTTTTATGGCTTAGATTATTTCTTGAGCAGTGGGGCGAATTGAAGAGAAGGAGGGCGTTTTTGAGATCCAGATCTAGTCCATTTGGAGGGGTTACACTTCAGATATGACCCTGATACTTTACCTAGTGACTTGTAGTGTATCGATCTATATTTCTGGAGAGTTTCAGAGCATTTGGAGGCCTCCTTCAGCAGGGCCAAATTATCTATGGTTTCAGTCATCCAGTGGGGTGCACCATTCACTGGGGGATTTCAGATCTACAGAGATTGAGAGAGATCTTTGAGATTCGGTCACCTGGGTTGTTCTTACCATCACCCGATCTATCAGTTGGCATATTTATTAGGGTGATTGGACACTTTTGGCAGTAGGGCTGAATTATCTAGGGTTTCAGTCATTCAATGGGGTGCACCATTCAGTGGGGGATTTCAGATCTACAGAGATGGAGAGGGATCTTGGAGATTCGGTCACCTGGGTTTTTCTTACCATCACCCGATCTATCAGTTGGCATATTTATTAGGGTGATTGGACACTTTTGGTAGCAGGGCCAAGTTATTGAGGGTTTCAGCCTTCTATTGGAGCGTGGCATTCTTCAGCTGGAGAGTTTGGCATTCAGATCTTCTTGTATTGATCTTCATTTCTCATTCAACCTTTGAAAGCATATTTTGTATTAGCGGGAGCATTTTGTAGTAGCTCTTATCTATTTTCTATCTTCTTGGCCATCTATTGAACATTCCAGATCGACATCTTCATTGTAGTAGGTTTCTCTATTTTATGAATAAAGAAGAATTGAGATGTTTTGGGTTGTCTATCTTATTGCATATGGTTGAGGTATGTTCGATGGTTATCTCTTTATGTTATTTGATGCATACACATATATAAACACATCTAAAGGGTAGATCAACAAAGTGTTTGATGAAATACCTCACTCAGAAAAAGTTTTAAAAAGACACCAAAATAGTGATGATCCTTGCATAATGGCTTGGGATCATTACAGAAATATCCAACATAACTTTGCACCCATATTCATTTCCTATCCTCATGGCTTGTGCTTAATTTATACCATATCCAAGTGGTTGGGGTGGTTATAATTCGTTATATGCATGCATAAGAAGATTGAGAACCAAGAAAAATGCGAAAGTCCCGAAGTGCGGGATTGCGAAGAGAGATGTCCCATGGTTGTAGTTTTTGGTCAAATAAAGGGAGGAACCTATCATTGAGAGCTAAGGTCATTGGCATAAGAGTTGAAAGTGAAAGGAGAGATTCTGCAAATGCCACATTGCGGGTGCCGAGGAAGTAAAAAGGGCATGTGTCAAGTTGAAACCAGTTCCATTAGGAGCCCGACGAACCATTCAGTTTGACAAATTGAATGATCCTAGACCAGGAGGTCATGCCAGCCTGAAGGAGAGGAAAGGGGGTTGTCACCATGAGTGGTATCATAGCAAGATTTCACTTGTAGATAGTGGGTGAAGAAAAAATATAGTCTAATACCATGAGTGGTATCAGAGAAAGATTTCTCTTGTAGATAGCGGGTGAATGACAGAGATAGTCCAATAACATGAGTGGTATCAGAGAAAGATTTCTCTTGTATATAGCGGGTGAATGACAGAGATAGTCCAATACCATGAGTGGTATCAGAGCTTGATTTTTCTCTCAGGTGGAGAGAAGGAGATAGTCCAATACAAGAGTGGTATCAGAGTAGATGTAGAATTGATTTCTGTAAGCCAGGGAGACATAGTGTGATTCTCTCTTGGAGCTATTGCAAGGTGTGCAACAAATGATAAACAACCAGATGGGTTGTAGACAAAGCCAGATGTCCGTTTTTAGTCATAAGCCTGGTCGAGGAGAAGTTCATTCACAAAAGAGAAAGGTGGAGATTGATGAGGAGCTCAGTGAAATACGAGCGCATATGGAGGAGATCGCATTCAAGATGCAATAGGAGTCAAAGGTACATTGAATGTATAAATGGCCTTTTAATAGGATAGCCAAATGGCATGTTCATAAGTTGTTGGCCAGGAAGTAGCAACAGAGGTTAAAGAGGTGGCTGAGGCATGATGAAAACCTTGGTCATAAGGGAAAGAGATCTGGCAAGGGTCTTGTAGATTGCTAAATGGGCAATATGAGGGGATCGGTGGATCTCGTAGAATTCCAGGTGGGAAGAGGAGACATCTGATATTTCCAGGTGGGAAAGGGAATAGAGATGAACTCAATTGAGGGTTCATGCCAAAGGATGTTGATATATGAAGAGGAGGTAGAAGGAAGACCTCACTCAGATGGAAATTTGCACGGATCTGTGATCTGTGTGAATGAAGATGATGAAAAGTTAGAAATCTTTTTCACAAGAGAAGAGGAGAAATATGATCATTGGAGGAGTCAATATATTCCTACCAAGCGGTCGAGGAGAGGATAACATAGTTGTTGCAGATGCGTAACGAGGAAAACAAGTTGAGACTGTCATGGAAGAAGAGGAACACATATTGATGTCTATCCCCACAAAAGGAGAACACCTAGTTGAGTTACTCACTCAGTGGGAATTGGATTTAAGGGAACTGGAGGATTGGTTGGACAATCCAAAACCAAAAGGTGACTTCTAGGAGATAAACATGCCAGGGGATATACATCAGCATGAGTTGCAGTTGGTGGGAGCTGGAACAGAACTAGCTGAAGAACCGAGAGAGGTAAAATATGAGTAGAAGCCCAGTGATGAGGAGCCCATAGGAGTGAATAATGCAACAGAATGAAAATCTAAGGCCACAGAGGGAAAATATGTCTTGGGAATTTGTTGTGATTTTCCCATTGACAAGGAAGGAATGTAGCGAGCTAGTCTACAAGAGAAGAACCAGTCGATGGAGTAGTTGGACGAGGTGATTGAGGAGATAAGGAAGCTGATGTTGAACTCAGCAGAGGAACTAGTTAGCAAGAGGAATATGGATGAGAGGAAAGTTGTACAAGAAGTGGGGAAAATGCAGGAGCAAGGGAGCCAAGAGAGAGCTCCAAAGGAAAGTTTGGGATCTAGCTAGATTTTAGCCATGTTGGAAAGCTCATGAGTAGGAGCTCATGATTTTTGTTGCTGTGGAGTATGATGCAAAAGCATCTCTCCATCTCATCATACGCCAGATAATTAACATGCATGGTGTGCATTCAAGGAAGGAGAGGCGTCACCCTCTCTTTTTTCCTCGAGAATATAAGGCATGATCCAAACAATTAATGAAGACAAGCTCAAAGGAGAAAATCACACTTTTTCACAAGATGGAGATAAGGTCGCCATTAATAGGTTGAAAAAAAATGGACCTGCATCCTATTTGGAGTAGAATTTCCATCATTTTAATTTTCCCTTTCGATAGGCATTAAGACTGGTGATTTGACACCATTAGTTAGCTTGTGAGGGAAGCTCATTTGAGCCCCTCTTGTATAAATCTTTGTATTTGTTGCAAAGTAGAGGTTGTTGGAGGTTAGACGATAGGAGGTTGTTGGAAGTTATAAAATAAGAGGTTGTGGAAGGTTTTCCATAGATAGGTTGACTATAGGTTGTAAAGAGAAATGTAGAGAGCAGAGACTCAATTGCAACTCGGACTCCACCATTGTAATTTAACATTCTACCATTAATAGAAAATGACAGTTTGTCCTGTTTTACATTTATGCTCAATGGGTGGTGTGTTATGAATGTCTTTTACATGCAATTCAATTGTATATGAATGTTATAAATCATCTGCATGGATAGGGATATTGTTTTCTATCCGAAGGTGTGCTGAGTTAAGTCTGGTTCTCTAGGCTAAGTGCAAGGAGTGCATGACATAGCAAGGAAACTTTGTAAGATGATGCAAGAAGTGCGTGACAGATCAAGGAAACTCTGTAAACCAATGCAAGGTGCAATACCCCAAGAACGTGCTCCAATTGCATTATGAATGGTAATTGTGTTTTATAGGATGCCGAGCCAAGTTTATATAAGTTGGTGGGATTATGTGATTATTAGGTTAGAGATCCTAAGTGTTGAAGTTCAAGAGCCTGATTTTTGTACATGTAATGATGCACATTATTAATATAAAAACATCTCTGCTTGTGGACCAACCATGATGAATGAGTGATGGGGTACTAGGCTTCCACAAAGTTTGGGTAAGGGAGAGGGGGTTGAAAGGTTGGAAGAGGGGCTAATCTAGAGTGCTTAAGCCCTATAAATAATAATTTATTATTATTACAAAGTGGTGTGAAAGGTATGTTTTGTTTATCCTAAGTCTTGGGAGGGGAAACACATGTAGCCTCAACGTGTGCAAAAGGAGAACACATGAAGCTCCAGGAAGACTAGTGTCGACCTAGGCGCATGCAGTTAAAATTTGAAGCATCAGTTGAGTTTGGGATTCCTCCTCCATTCTACTATGGATTTTCTTAAAATGTGAATCTCGTCTGACCTCTGAAGGAATACCCTCATGCATATATGAAACTGGAAGCTGGTGTTGTTTTCTTGAGGAGCTGATACACCCTCTGTCAAAACCCTCGAGTCTTCATTTGACCCCTGTAAGGATTTCTTTTCATGCATCCCCAAAACCAGAGTCGTGAGTCTATCCTATATTGTTGGTTGGGAAAACCCAATGTCTCGTAATTGCTGAGCCTTGTTATGATGTAGATTCTGTCTGTCACTAGTTTTTGGAAGTCTGTGTCTGTGTTTTCCATGGACTGTTGTGGCCGCACAATGCTTGACTACGTGTGGCTTGCTGGCTAGTGTATGTTCATGTTAAGTCTCATGGTTTCCTAACTGCATGGGAAGCCGAGTTGAAGGAAAAAAATTGTTTGACCTATGTGTAACACTCTATCCAGGTGAGGGAGGTGGATGTGGTTGAAGAGGTAGGTTTCCAATCCTGTGGGTGACTCTCTCCAGGTGACAGAGTGCACAGAGGAAGTGAGAACTCATGGAAGGGGTCTTATAGCTGCCATAGAGCTTGAAGACTTCTGGTATGGTATTTTGCTGAAGCCCAAGGCAAGGGAGGTTAGCATTCGAATGATTGTTCAAGTGACAATGAAGGTGTATACTCCTGGGGTGGGGCAGACATGTGGGGAATGATGGTTCGTGAGCAGTGGGTGTAAGTGACTCCTCGGAGATAATCCTTCCTCTTTAACTGTGTGTCTTCCTATTGAAATTTCCTAGCCTATGATTCTCTTCCCAATGGATCTTAGTCCCAACTTGGGGGTGACCTACTGTTGAGAGTGATGAGCAGCGCGGTCTAAGGCTAGGAGGTTCATGGAATGTCTGCACACAATTGGTGGGATTGCCACAATTTCAAAGATAAGTATCAATTGGTGCTTTATATTATGTTATTTGCATTACTGTGATGCTTATATGTTATCATGTATTCTATTGCGCATATGAATTATTGTTAATGTCCTTAATGATGCATATTAGCAGTAATCATGTGCTTACTCTGAGTTGTTTGGTTAAATCTGTTAATTATATTTAACATGAATGTTATATTTTTAAGTATGAGAATGTTCCACATGGTAGCATTGTTTGTCCTATTGGGGGTCGAGGATGTTACATTTTGGTATCATAGCATCATTACAACACTGAGCCTAGGTGGGATGGATAAGTGGTCATTAGACCCGAGGTTTCAGGTGGAAATTGTGAGAGGAAGAACCAATTTTTGGACCTCAGAATGTTCTAGAGTGCCAAAGAGTTACTTGGATGTGTTACAAATCTTAGGATAAGTAACGATATAGTAAAATCATGACATAAGTGGTATTGGGGCCACAGAGTAATGTGAGTTGTAGGATTTGTTTGGAAGCAAAGGAAAACCTTAGGACCATTAGATCTGAAGAAATGCAAGAGAGTTATCTTGGAAACCTTTCAGAATTTCGACAATCAAGAGTAACAAGGTGTGTTGATGCACGAACTCCCGATACCTAAAACTTAGAAATCCCACAAAATATCTACACCATATATCAGAGGATGAAAATTTAACTGTTGGATCAAGCAAAAGGTAGATCATATTTTCATAATTTCGACAATAGGGAGAAACGAGATGTGTGGATGCACAAACTCCCGATGCCTGAATCTCTGAAACGAAAAGAAAGTAGGGTGGGACTCAATGACGTCACCATAGGTGATGTGGACCTTCCTAGATTTTCCATGTCCCACTGCCTTAGTTGGTGAAAGTTGTATTATGTAGGCCCGAGGGGTAAAGTACATCGGAATTTCATATGTCGGAAGAGTGGGAAGAAACAAGTCTGGGAACTCTTGAGGTCCAAAGTCCCAAATTTTTGAGGTCCAAAGTCCCGAAGTCCTGAAAACTTCTCATATGGAAAGACCACAGTGGATTTCATTCATTGGATGATGGGTAAATGTGGACCGATGATCCACCCAACTTCGTGAGTTCAGTAATTGAAACTTTGAGAGATAGTTGTGTGTGCTTGAATATCCAAAGGCCTAAAGCCTGAGTAGCACCCAGTAGTTTAGCATTGGTCATGGCCCATGATCGCATGGGTTGGGGACTAAGAAAGAGGGGGCTATCAATCGAAATTTACAGAGCCGAGCAAAGCTCAGAAGATTTATGAAATCGAAACGTTTTCTTAAATCAGATTGGTTTTGAATGTGTGGAATTTGTTAAGGAAAGATGGCCTGACAAATTCTGGTTGTCTACACATTGTGATTGCAGAAGTTTGATGAGTGCTAGAACCAATTAGAATTTCCACAGAGTGCAAAGAAATGTAAGAGACACATAATGCTTCCAGTTCATAAAATGAAAGAGAAGGAATGGACGTCCACTTGGGAGTTGAAGGATCGAACTCAAATTGACACGAAAAAGAGATAGATAAATAAGGAAATATGGGGAATATAATTGAAAAAATGCAGAAAGATGCCCAAACTCACCGAGCAGATAACAAAAATCTAAGGAAAACTCAAGAGAAACAAGGTGAATTCAATTTAAAGTTGTTAAAGAGTTTGGAGAGAATGGAAAAGAAGTTGGATAAGGAGAGTGACTCGAGCAGAATAGGGAATCACTACACTTCTGAGGGAAGAAGATCAAGGAGTTCTGGTAGACACCATCATCACTCTGAAAGTCACTCCAAGAGAAGGGCACACAGTAGTTCAATCCCATCTCCTACCAGAAATCACAGGATATCTCGGGTTGATGAATTGAAGGGAGAGATGAACAATATTAAGCCTCCTACGTTTGATGGAGAACATAAGGAGGAATATGTTGAAACATGGTTTCTTGGCATGAGGAAATATTTCCAACTGTAGAATTATTCCTCTCATGCAAAAGGAAGAATTCTGATATATCAATTGAAAGGAAAATAATCTATGTGGTGGGATCATCTTGTGCAGGTACAACACATTAGAGAGAAAGATATCACTTTGAAAGAATTCAGGAGGTATTTCGAGAAGAAGTATTTGAATAAGAGATATTATCTCTAAAAGATGAAAGAGTTCTTTGAACTTAAGCTAGGCAACATGACCATTGATGAGTATTAATGAAGGTTTCTGGAATTTCTAAAGTATGTTCCATTCATCAAAGATGAGACTGTCAAGATTCGGAGGTATCTAAGTGGATTTCCACCTTCCATTGGGGACAAGATCTAGTATGATGACCCCAAGACCATGGAAGAGATGATAAGGAGGGAGAAATGTTTATATGAACAACAAAAAGAAAAGCCTACCTTCCAGAAGGCTTGGGAAGACAAGAAGAAGTTCAAGAAAGAGCAGAGGTAGAAGGGAACTAAGTCATCCTTTTTTAGAAACAATCCTCAAGGACAACCATCCTTTAGAGAACCCATAAAGGATGAAATGGGTGGAAAAATGCCAAGATAGACATCTATGGAGTGTTAGGGTTGTAAAGGAAACCATAGGTATAGATATTTCCCCCACTGAAATGATAAAGTGAGATCCATCCATAATGTTCAACAGGCTGAAACAGTGGAGGACATGGGCAATAGAATGCCAAGGATCTACACAGCCCTGGACAATAAGAAAGTTGAATTTCAATCGCACTTGATTGAAGTGGAAGGTATGATTAACAACCGACCATTTACTATTTTAATTGATTCAGGGGCTAGCCATAGTTATATATATCCTAGAGTGGTTGAAAGTTTTCATTTATCGAGAATCAAAGATGAAAAGTCTTTGTTAGTGCAACTAGCTACAGGAACCAAGAGGAAAGTCACTGAGTTGGTTAAGTCTTGCCCTGTAGGCATGAATGGACTAAGCACAAAGCCTGAATTGAACATTCTTCCTTTAGGCTCTTATGAATTTTTAATTGGAATGGAATGGTTGGACTAGAACCATGCCATCCTAGATTGTCATAACAAGGCATTCACTTGCCTAGATGAGGAAGGGAATCAAAAAAAAGTCCAAGGAATCCCCAAAACTGTTTCTATCAGAGAAATCTCAACAATGTAGCTGATGAAGTGCTATAGAAAAGGATGCCAACTATTTGCAACCCATGTGGAGGAAACATAAAAGGATAAGGTGTCATGTATCAGAGATCATGCGGTACTAAAGGAGTTTGAGGATGTATTCCAAGAGGTACCAGGATTACCTTCGAAGAGAGATATTGAGTTCTCTGTAAATTTGATGCCTGGAGAAGCTCCAGTGTCAAAATATCATTACAGAATGAGTACACCAGAGCTAAAAGAACTGCAACGAAATCGTGAAGAGCTTCTAAAGAAGGGTTACATACACCCAAGCGTGTCACCTTGGGGTTCCCTAGTTCTATTCGTGAAGAAGAAGGAAGTAATGCTGAGATTGTGTATCGATTTCAGACAATTGAATAAGGTAACTATAAAGAACAAGTATCCTCTATCAAGGATTGATGACCTCTTCAATCATTTGAAGGATGTCAAGATCTTTTCGAAGATATACCTCAGATCGGGATATCACCAAGTAAGGATAAAGGATGAATACATTAGCAAGACCTCATTTAGAACCATGTATGGTCATTACGAGTTCACAGTGGTGTCGTTTGGGTTGTCAAACACACTTTCTTTTTTTATGTGCTTGATGAATGGTGTATTCAAGGACTATCTGGACAAGTTCATCGTGGTCTTCTTGGATGACATTCTGGTGTATTCCAAGTGGGAGGAAGAGCATGAACAACATATTACGATGTTGTTGTAGGTGCTAAGAGAGAACCAACTGTATGCCAAGTTGATAAAGTCCTTGTTTTATCAGGAGAAGATCCATTACTTGGGGCATATTATTTCAAAGGATGAGATAGTTGTAGATCCTGAGAAGATTGAGGCCATTAGGGAATGGTCATCACCAAGGAATGTGATGGAAGTTAGATCCTTTATGGGTCCAACTAGCTAATAGAAGATTTATTGCAGGGTTCTCAAGGATAGCTCACCCTATCACTTCCTTGCAAAGGAAGGATAAGAAGTTTCAGTGGATAGATGATTGTGAGACAAGTTTTCAGCGATTGAAGAAATTGTTAACCAATGCTCCAATATTGAGGATTTCAAATCCAAATGAAGATTTCATGGTATGCATTGATGCATGCAAAGAAGGACTGGGAGGAGTCCTCAGTCAAAATGGATTCATAATTTGTTATGAATCCAGAAAGTAGAAAGAGCATGAAAGGAACTACACAACTTATGATTTGGAGTTAGCAGCCATTGTTTACACTCTAAGTAAATGGAGACATTACCTCATGAGAAGTACGTTTGAATTGAGAACAGACCATACCGGTCTGAAGTATTTTTTTGATCAACCAACATTGAAATCTAGGAAGAGTAGGTGGTTGGAATTTCTCTCTAAATATGATTTTGATATCAAGCATATCAAAAGGAAAGAGAATAAAGTGGTTGATGCGCTCAGCAGAAGAGTACATGAATTACATGCTACATCCATTAGCATGTATCAGACTGATATAAAGAGTATATTTTGTAAGATGAAACCGTCGACTTGCAGTACATGTAGTTGGTAGCAAAGCTACAACAAGGTGAAATGCCACAGAAAGTGGAAAATTATAAGTTATATACTGTTGGAATACTTCGGTACAAGAACAAAGTTTATGTACCTAATGTCCAGGGTTTGAAACTTGCAATTTTGAGAGAAATGCATAACATGCCTTATGCTGGGCACCCTGGATATCAGAAGACTGTGGCAACAGTCAAGAGCCATTACTTTTGGCCAGGTATGAAGAAAGAGATCATTGAATACATCACTAGATGTATGGAGTGTCAAAAGGTTAAAGCTGAGAATAGACACCCAGTAGGGTTGTTGCAGCCCTTACCCATTCCTAAGTGGAAGTGGGAGGTAGTGAAAATGGACTTCATCATAGGATTTCCAAGAATAGGCAAGCAACATGATTCAATCATGGTGGTGGTGGACAAGCTTAGGAAAGCTTCCCATTTCACTTTGTTAAAGACTACTCACAAGGCAATGGAGGCTGCTGATATTTTTATGAAGGAAGTGGCATGATTGCACAAAATTCCCAAGATATTTGTGTCTGACAGAGACCTAAAATTTACCTCAAATTTATGGAAAGGGTTATTCAAGGGATTCATAACGAATCTGAATTTAAGTACAACCTATCATCCTGAATCAAATGGGCAGAAAAAGCAGGTGAATCAAGTGATAAAAGACATATTGAGGATGTATGTGATGGACAAACCATCGAAATGGGAAGACTATCTACACTTGGTATAATTTTCCTACAACAATGGGTATCAAGCATCATTGAAGATGAGCCCATTTGAAACACTTTATGGTAGAAAGTGCAATAATCTAGTAATCTAGGACAATCCAGCTGACATAGCAATAGTTGGGCCAGAGTTGCTAAAGGAAATGGAAGAACAGATGCTAAAAATTAAGCAGAATTTGAAAGCTGCCCAAGATAGGCAAAAAAGTTATGTTGATAAAAATAGAACCCACGGAGAGTTTAAAGTGGGAGATTGTGTTATTCTGAAATTAAAATCCAATAGAAGTTCCCTGAGGCTGTGAAATTGTTCCAAGTTGGCAACCAGATTTTGTGGGCCATTTGAAATAATAGAAAGGATTGGGCCAATTGAATATATGCTTGCATTACTTTCATCCATGACTGTACCTAATGTGTTTCATGTTTCGTTACTTAAGAAATATATACCCGATCCTAATCATGTGATTGATTGTCCAATTTGATTTAGGTGGAACAAGAAGGTGTCCTACAAGTGCATCCTATGTGCATATTGGACTGGAAAAGAAAACAGCTCCAGAATAAATCCATAGGACTTGTAAAGGTCTAGTAGACCTGGTACGGTCCCAAGGATGAAAGATGGGAGCATGACGATGCTATGTGGGTAGAATACCCAGATATTTTTGAAGATTTTGGAAATCTTGTTGATGCCATATGAAAGTTGCACTGAGGACAGTGAAAAAATAAGGGGAGGGGATTCTAATACCCCAAGAATGTGCCCCAATTGCATTATGAATTGTAATTATTTTTTATAGGCTGGTGAGCCTAGTTTATATAAGTTGGTGGGCTTATGTGATTATTAGGCCAGAGAGACTAAGTGTTGAAGGCTAAGAGCCTGCTTTTTGTACATGTAATGATCCACGTTATTAATATAAAAACATCTCTGTGTGTGGACCAACCACGATGAATGAGTGATGGGGGACTAAGATTGCACAAAGTATGGGTAAGGGAGAGGGGGATGAAAGGTTGGAAGAGGGGCTAAGCTAGAGGGTTTAAGCCGTGGAAATAATAATTTATTATTATTCCAAAGTGGTATAAAAGGTATGTTTTTTTTATCCTAAGTTCTTGGAGGGGCAATGCATGTAGCCAAAACATATGAAAAAAGATAACACATGCAACTCCAGGAAGACAAGTGTTGACCTCGGTGCATGTGGTTAAAAGTTGAAGCGTCAGCTAAGTTTGGGGTTCCTCCTCCATTCTACCATAGACTGTTTGAAACTGTGAATCCATTGTGACCTCTGTAGGCATACCCTCACGCAACTCTAAAACCAAATGTCAGTGTTGTTTTATTGAGGAGTCGATACATCCTCTGTCAAAACCGTCGAGTCTACATTCGACCCCTGTGGGGTTTTCTTGTCACGCATCCCTGAAACTGGAGCCATGATTCTATCCCATATTATTGGTTGGGAAAACCAAATGTCCCGTAATTGTTGATCCTTGTTATGTTGTAGAGTCTGTATGTCACTAGTTTTGGGAAGCCTGTGTCTGTGTTCTCCATAGAATTTTGTGGTCGTGCAGTGCTTGACTGTGTGTGGCTTGCTGGCCACTGTATGTTCATGTTGAGTCTCATGGTTTCCTAACTGCATGGGAAATCGAGTTGAAGGAAACAGGTTGTCTAACCTATGTGTAACACTCTCTCCAGGTGAGGGAGGTGGTTGTGGTTGAAGAGGCAGGTTTCCAAGCCTGTGGGTGACTCTCTCCAGGTGAGAGAGTGCACAAAGGAAGTAGGAACTCCTGGAAGGGGTCCTGTAGCTTCCACATATCTCGAAGACTTCTGGTCCGGTCTATTGCTGAAGATCAAGGAAGGGAGGTTAGCAGCCGAAGGACTGTCCAGGTGACAATGAAGGTGTATACTCCTGGAGTCAGACAAGCATGTGGGGAATGAGGGTCTGTGAGCAGTGGGCGTAAGTGACTCCTGTGAGAGAATCCTTCCTCTGTAACTGTGTGTCTTCCCGTTGACCTTTCCTAGCCTAGGATTCCCTGCCCGGTGGAGCTTAGTCCTAGCTCAGGGGTGACCTACTATTGAGAGTGATAAGAAGCATGGTCTAAGGCTGTGAGGTTCATGGAAGTTCTGCACATAGTTGGTGGGATTTCCACAGTTTCAAAGATAAGTATCAGTTGGTGCTTAATATTATGTTCTTTGCATGTCGGTGATGCTTATATGTTATCATGTATTCTGTTGCGCATCTGAATTGTTGTTAATGTCCTCGATAATGAATATTAGCAGTAATCACGTGCTTACTCTGAGTTGTTTGGTTAAATATATTAATTATATTTAATATGCATGTTATATTTTTAAGTATGAGAATGTTCCGTGTGGTAGAATTATCGATCCTGTTGGGGGTCAAGGATGTTACACAAGGAGTGCATGTCTGAAATATATAGGGTTAAAAGAGAAGTTGTGAGGAAAGCACACCAGATTAATTTACAGACTCAGGGAGAAATTTCAAGGTAGTTAAGTCCCTTGAAAATAAATACCGTGAGAAGAGAAGCATAGTCCAGAGTTACTAAACACTCTAGAATACTCTCCTAGGAAGGCATCGAGATAGCGTGAGCATTGTTGAAGAACTCCATAATTACTGAACATTTTGTTGGAGAAAGGATTTGCAAGAAGTGTGTCGACAAAGGAAAGGAGATGCATTAAACCTTTCCATAAGGCCGAGGGACAAGTCATCAAAGAACTGAGCCAAGCGCAAGGAGGGTGCCTAAGGTGTTGTGAGTTCATCTTACAATCTCAATAAGCAGAGGGAGAAACTTCTAGGAGAGCATGAGAAACTCATAGAGGAACATGGAATCGTGAAGGTTTTCAAGTCGAGCAAAGTCGTAGGATATTTGCGCAAATTTCTGTAAGGAGTGTAGAAGGCCTTTGAGAACAGCCTAAGTCTCGAAAGGTGAAATTTCACTAAGTGTACAAAGGAAGTGAGGATTTGCGGAAGTCTCGAAGATGGAGAAATCATCCATCATCAAGGAGGAGACAGGTGGAAAAATATTGAGAGGTTCGGGAAGAGGAACTTCAGAAGGTTTTCTGAAAGCAGCCAAGGATCTTCACGAAGTCACAAAGAGTGATTTCATGTCCAGACTATTGGATCTAGAAAGACACGTGGCAAAGGATTGATGCATCATTGGTTCACAATTGGAAGAAACAGATTCGGTAGAAGGGAGGACTCGCAAAGTCGATCATAGTCGTTGATCACGAGAGGAACGAGGACCATAGATCTGGCCCCAGAGCATTCCTCGATTCGGGAATCGGGAAAAGGAGGAAGCAACTCACAAAATTCCTGAAGTATGGGATCACGAAGAGATTTGTCCCATGGTTGTAGTCCATGATCACATCAAGGGAGGAACCTAGCATCGAGAGCTAACTTCGTTGGCATAAGAGTTGAAAGCGCAAGGAGAGGGTCTTCAGGTGCCACATCGTGAGTGTTGAGGAAGTAAAAAGGGCATGTTTCAAGTTGAAACTAGTTCCATCAGGAGCCTGAAATACCATTCAATTTGATGACTTGAATGATCCTAGACTAGGAGGTCGTTCCATCCCAAAGGAGAGGAATTGAAACTTAACAATTTAATTAAGTTGCAACAACATCTTTGAGTGTTAAAAATCTATTGAAATGTGTTGCAATTTTAGATCCCCTCGAATGAAATTTTTCTTCATCTAAATTATATCACAAATTAACAAAGGAAATTTATTTCATCAAGTAAATATAAGTTAATTATGGTAAATGTCTACTTATGCTAAAATATTAGAGTGAAAAAGCAATGTATTTAATCATATCAAATCATATATATATATATATATATATATATATAAGTTAATTATGATAAACGTCTCCTTAACACAAAATCTTAAAACATTCTCATTGTGTAAGCATATAGTTATCTTTATATGGAGGCTTTACAAAACATTAAAAGTGTACTCTTAAACATAATAAATAGATTTGAATGATCCATGCTTATTTTGAAAATCAATCCTTACATTTTCAATGTTTTTTTATGACAAGGTTTTCTACATAATAATTTATTTAGTTATTTTATATAAATCAAACTAATTTCGAGATATCTAGTCTTTTCACTTAGAGAATATATGTAAAACAAATGATATTTAAAAATTAGAAATGAACATTTTCTGCATGTGTTTGAGCATTGTTCTCCACCACTTAAAAGTAGAATTCAACACCAGATTTTTACATTCTTCAAAAGGAAGAGTCTCAAGCGATTGGCATTTAGAATTAGAATTGTTTTTCTTTAATTTTAAAACTTCAACTACTTTCTCATACTAAAAAAAATATTCAGAGAACCCAAAGAGTCTGATTGACTCCCCAAAGAGAAAACATGGGACTTTAAGATGATGGAAAATAGAAGAAGACTACTTCTCAGGACTCATATGCTTCTATTTCCTCAGAAAAAAATGCGTATGTATGTGATAACACCTTCATAAAGTAGTGTATATAAGCTATTGTCCTTAAAAAAAAAATGCATATGAAATTCAAAATATCAAAAAATACTTGGAACATTATGAATTAAAGCCTAAGACAAATTTCTACAATTTGAAAACATTTGCAGAGATAGAAATATAAAGAAAACAAAGAAGAAAAGAAAAAACAAAAGCAATTCACCTAACTAACCCAAAGGATAAATCTCAAGTGGAGTCACCAATTGTGTTTACAAAGATTAAAATCTTATGACTTGGGTTAAAATCCACATGATGCTCGAAGAAATGACTCAAAATTGAAAAACAATTTAAGAAGTATAAATAACTATTAAGGCTAAATAATCACCCACCTAAACTAACTTGATCAAATAACTAACTATTGATAGTGAAGGAATGAATAATTACTTGGTCTTCTATGACTAATGAATACCCCAAGGATGAAAGATTTTGCGCTCCTTCCAAGTTTTTCCTTTTTCAACGTGCAAAACTCTCAAGTACAAGACTACAAAGGACAACAATTATCTCATAACTAACTTCTATGAATTTGATTTAAAAAATTAGAAATAATTTCAACAACTAGTATCCTAAGTAAAGAGATAGTTGAACATAATGAACATATACACATAATACAAGAATTTTGAAGAAAATAAGTATATTTATTGATTGAAAACAGATTTTGGGATAGTTATCACATGCACCTATTGCAACAATGCTCCTCTAATGGACTCCAGGTCCCTCCACCCAGGTTATTAGATATATAATGAAACTTTGACTCCAAGTCTTAGACATACCCATAGAAAATAAAGGGAGACTTTTTTGTTAGATTAAGGAAACTCGAAAAATCAGGGTTTCTAGGTCTCAGGAAAAAAATAGAAACAAGAATATAAGGACTTGCAGACAAGGTGAGAAATAGTCAAAATAACTTTGTGCCCATATTCATTTCCTCTCCTCGTGGATTGTTCTTAATTTATACCATCTTCAAGTGGTTGGGGTGGTTATAATTCGTTATGTACATGCATAAGGGGGTTGGGAACTAGGAAAACTCATGAACCCTGCTAAAAAAATGTGGAAACTATATATTTTTTTATCAAAATTGATGTGTGTGTGACTTTCTTTATAGAAAATCAAATATACACGCCTTGCATAGAAGATAGGTCACGTACAAGTCAACAAAAAATGGTTTTTGAAGAATAGAGAGGAGGTATAGGAAATTGATGTATGCAAGTAGGACACGGAAAAGTCCAAAGAAGTCATCAATGCATAAATGGTGGCAATTGATACTATAACAATAAATCAATTAGGTAAGTTTTGTTTGGTTGGTGTACAAATTCTATTCGTAAATTGGTTGTGAATATTTTCATTTGAAAAACAATTGAGTTTAATTGTCTTTGAGTTCTATTCACTTTAGATGTACATGTTGGAGAAAGGGTTTGTTTGTATATTTGGGTGTAGATATGAAACTAAATATAAATCTCAAGGTACCATTGGATTGGATACACCACATGGATCTACATTAAGATTTGGGAATAAGGTGTGTTATTTCTCCTTTTTTTCATTTCATGTATAACTAATTGGCCTTAAAATAATTAGATTTATTATCTACCAACAATTTGTTGTGAGTTTTTAACCCTCTTATTGGGAAATCCCAAATCTTAGATCCATAAAAAAGTCTTTATAACACAAGGAGAAGAAGGAGGCATAAGCATATTGGGTGTCAGACAATTACCAACTCGATTTCCAAGTTCCCCGGAATGATTTTTTTTTATCTAAATGATATCACAAACTAACAAAGAAAGTATTTTTTATCAACTAAATATAAATTATTTATGATAAATGACTACTTATGTTAAGAGATTGGAGTGAAAAAGAAATACATTTCATCATCTAAGTGAAATTTAATTATGATGAAATTTTCCTTAGCTCAAAATATTAAAGCTTTTTTTATTCTATAAACATATGTTTATCCTTATATAAAAGATTAAAATGTAATCTTAAACATAATAAATAGATATGAATGGTCTCCACTTATTGTAAAAATTAATCCTCACATTTTCAATGTTTCTTTCTAGTAATAAATTTTTATATAGATCAAACTAATTTGGAGATATAGTCTTTTCACTTATATAGAATACCCAAAAGCAAATGATATTTACAAAAAAAAAATGAACATTTTGCATGTGTTTGCGCATTGTTCTCCACCATTTAAAAGTAGAAATCAACATCAGATTTTTACATTCTTCAAAAGGAAGAGTGTGAAGCGATTGGCATTTAGACTTAGAAATGAACATCAAATTATTGTATGGGCTGCGCATTGTTCTTTACCATTGATACTTAGAAATCATTGATCTTCACTTTTCAGTCTAGACAGTGATATTTAGACATAAAAAACAAAATCTGATATTTAGAAATAGAAATCGCCATCAAATTTTTTCCATTAGTCAAAAGTCAAAACCTAGAGTATATATAAATCGACATCAATTTTTTCCATTAGTGAAAACCTAGAACGTAGAGTATGCAAAATCAAATCAAAATTTTCCATTAATCAAAAGGTAGAGTATGCAAAAGTAAATGAAATATAGAAGTAGAAATCAACATCATATTTCTTGTGTGCTGCACATTGTT
>ML819300.1:80145-93521 GCA_009831015.1 Picea engelmannii
GTATTTCTATATCTAGACTGTGGGATTTTATGGGGTTTAATGATTGAAACATTTGTGTCACCATGCATTGTACATTTGGGCATTGGGTTGTTTTCACTGCCAAGGGTTGCACAGTGAGTTATGTTGTTCCTTCTCAACCCTGTCTTCACCTCAATGTTGTGGTTGTTTGGCTGAGGAGTCACGAGGGTTATATCTCACATATGTTAGGTATCATTACCAATCCGAGTTAGAACCTTTTTCCTTTGTTATGGATTCTCTTGTCATAGGTTTTCATCACCTTGTCAACAGAGTAAGTTGTGGTGTTCTTGGTGTATGTGTTGTTAGTCTCAAAGGTTTTTACCATTGAAAGGAGCTAACTCTAGTACTGGCTCGGAACCAAACCCTTAACTCCTCCAGTCTGAAGTTTTATAGAGAAGATTGTTAGGCCTATCAAGTTTACTATGGGTTATTGTGGATTGAATGTATTGTCGATTAATTTGAATACAAACTTGCACAATTGATCATATGACATTCATGTTGGTTTGGCATTGAGTTACTACCTCTGTTATAACAATGGTAAACCCTACATTTAAAATTGCACTTTTCAAAATACATAGTTGTTCTCCTTATGTTTAATAACTCAGTATTGTTTAATGGAGAGGGTCATTGCCCCGATTCGAATTGATGCATGGGTATGCATGGTTGCCACAACTTTTTAGGTTGATTGATTTTTACAATAGTGGTAAATTGGTTGGTCGATACACAGTCACTTGTATTTTTCACTAAGGATTATTTGGGTGTTTACCTGGCATTGGTTACAATTGCTTGATGTTGCTCATGCATACTGCGTTGTGTGTGTTGTGTTTCTACACAATGAAATAATGGTCATTGTAGTTGTTAGTTTGTTTTGGGGCCTAATGGTTTTTGCAACTAGGATGATTGTATGAACTACATCAACTGCATGCTTATGATTGTCTTATTCTATAAGATGAGTTTTACACAACATAGTTCATTATAGTTTGACTAAATAGAAGCAGTATTGTATGAGATTGATGGCTCAACACGATGGGTTGAGTTATTACTGTGACTGTGTGTTTGGTTTTATAAAATGGAGATGTGCATTGTGGTATTTGGGTGGTTGGGCACTGTGTATAATGTGGACAGCTTGGGTTTCACACTCAGGGGTACCCACATAGTTTTAAGCATGCTTTTGTTGCAGTCCAATCATTTGCTAATATAGGGATGTTTTTGATACCTCGTCGTGTTGGATGGATGGCCCAAATTTTTAGAGTCACATTGAATTGGGATTGTACAGTGATAGAGTTACACTTGCATGATTTAATTATTCGGTGCATAGTCGTGTTGGAATGGTGGTTGTTGTCTCTCTGTTTAAAGGTCAAATCAGGTTTTGCAATTTTATCTGGATTATTGAGTTGAATGCCCCTATATATGTTTAAAGAATACCAATGCATTTAAATAATAGGCCCGACTGTTGTGATAGTGTGAATTCATTGTTAATTTTGGAATCATAACTTTGAGTATATTTGTTGATTGAAGTAATGTATGGGCAATGGTTGATTTTGATGGTTAACAGAGTGGAATGGTTACTGTTTGAAAATTGTTATAAGATGAAATGTATATAAATGAAAGGATAATGATCACTTTACAGATTGTGTGGAATGCAAACTGTATAGGATATTTGATTACGAGCAGTGAACTAGTTAAATGCAAAGTAATTGTTATTTGGTCACAATGATTTTTGGTTACTACATCTCTTTTCACAGAATGTTTTATGGATCACTTAATTAATTTCATGAACAATAATTGTTTTCTTCCCTTCCATTATTTCACTTTCCGCTAATTACAAATCCCATCACCTTCCCATATTCATTTTTTTCACTCCATGTTCTGAGATTGATTACAGTCAAGAGAATTTTGGTCTTAAAGCAATTGAAAGTGGCGGTGTCTTGTTTAGATTACAACGATGTTTTATTGGTTTCTTCACATGTGATTTTTGTTATCATTGAGTAGTAACCATGTTCTTTTCCCCCTCATTATATCATGTTTCGCTCAATCCAAACCCCTCGCATATCCCAAAACCATTTTTCACTCCCTGCTCATTGATAAACAATTTGTATGGATTGGATTGCATGAGTCTGATATATTGTTGAGCCAAAATCCATTTCATATTTTAAAAAGAGTTGTCATGTATGGTTAATTATGAGATCATTTCCTAATCAATCATGCATGGAGGAACAATCTATTCAATTAAAAGGCTAAAAACAAAGGCCTATTATGCCTCTATCAAAGAGAAGAACTAAAAGATGATAGCATCAACAATGGAAAGGTGGACTCACAACTAGAAAATATGGTTTTTGAGTTTTATTTTATTGACAATTAACTTCAAGAATGTTTTGACAATATGTTTTATTGTGGATATATGAGTAATGGTTTATTTTTTAAATAATTCAAAATATCATGAGCTAAATTAACGAATGTGAATATATGGATGGGAGTCACAAGGAGGTGTGATTTTCTTAAAGTTACGTTGTGATTATCATAAGCCAATGGGAGTCAGAAGGGGTCCCACATACTAGTTATTATTTATTTATAACCCTTATTATAATTATTACTCTTCCCCCTAACTAAAGTTAGTTGAGTCTTTTAACTAACTTAACTAATGAGTTGATTCAACTACTTCAACCAATTCTAATTTCTTCAAAAGCAAAAGGAAAGGGAGGAACAAAGGGAGGATAGAAGCATAAGAATACTAAGGTTTCCTCTTTGAGTTTATCTCGAGATAGTTCAGTTTTCATTCATTCATTTATTCATCACAAGCCTAATTCTCTTTTATGATAGCAAGGTCTTATTGTAGACAACAATATTTAGGGTTGAATCACATCATTCAGACACTTGTTTTTCATAGGTGTTGATCTATCTTTGATAGTTTGTGTAGACTTTTATGTTTGTGAATTAGTTTTCATGACTGACAAAGGCTATTGTGCAGAGTCGAGTGGGCAGGAATCTATGGAAAGTTGATCCATATTTTAGAGTTCAGTTTTGGTTTTCTATCATAGGTCCTTTTGAATGTTCCATCGGGGATGTCTAAGTTTGACTTTGGTCCAAAATTTCTACATGCGATTTTGTAAAGAAAATGACTCATTGGTGAATTTAAATGGAATAAAGGATTGATTTATGTCTCATATGTCTTGATTATCATCTTGGTGAATTTACTTCTATCTTTACATTTATTTCAACGACTAATATGTTCAGAAAATTACATAAAAATTAAATTTCCAGCAAGCTTTTTGTTGAAAAAAGACTAGCCTAAGCACTCGTAATTAATACTTGTGAGTTGGGATGCTATTTTTGTTGGTTATAAACATAGGGTGATATTCCCGTCTACTTTGTGTTAGCCAACAAGAGTCTGAAATTCTTGAGAAATATCATTTCATATATTTTCCTCAACAACCGGTACCTCCCAGCCAACATTAGGGGTACTCTTCTTCCCCCTGAGCTCCCCCCTGAGCCGCAAAGGTGCCATGCACACAATACCAGATAATGATATCTCCCAGCTCGCCTCGCAATATTGAGCTACCACTCGTTATCTTAGTTGTGTATCCCAACTCCGACAAGAAAATTTCAGTCAAGATAAAATTTCGACAGCATAACCTTACGCTTACCAGACATGATCTATGCTCCTTCTCCGCCATCCATTTTATAGATATTTCCTATTGATTACTTTCCGAAAAACCCAATTAGATTATTTTGTTAAATTTAAATAGGAAAAACCTCCCCCGTACACATGTCACCCGATCCCTTAGTTGCACCAAAAAATCCATTTATTAATTAATTAAATTCGCCTATTTCCCTCACCCACCTAAAAGAGTTCCTCAAAATGCTCCTCAGTGTCCCTTTATTCCCTTACATTTATTAAATGACTTACGCCTCATTTAAATCCTCATTGAGTTCACAAATAGAAGTTCCAAAGGATAGATTCCCTACTAAGTTAGACATTCGCCTTTTTCTTCAAGTTTCCCCTTTTCTTTAAGTTCCCCTATTTAGCTAAGTTCAGAATTTGTCAGTTTAGCCAAAAACAACAATTTACCCTTTTAATAATTAAACCTTCATTACAGTTTTACTTTAATTATTAATGCTTGAATTTTCTTTACTCCCTTCTTTTTACATGTCCATTTCTTTATTTTTTTTAGTTCACAAGTCCAACTTAGACCTAGGTTTTAAATTCACTAGGTTTGGCGACAGTTTTTAAGGGAAAAAACAATTATTAAAACTTACCCATACCATCATTAATTTTAAGGCTGACCAGGTCCTAAGGAGGCATAGTTTTCTAGGTACTAGGTTTGTTAACTCACCATAGTTAAAATTGTGATGTACCCTTCTGAATGCACTATGTGCTCCAAGGGTGCCACTCACCTGCATTCCATTTTTTTGTATTTGCGAGACGTTCTCTTCAAGACGCACTACGTGATCCAAGGGTTCTACTTGCCTTTCGACTAAATTTTGTAGACGTCAAACCCCTGGAGTCAATACTCCATCAGGTGACCTTGTGGGAGACTAAGGGTCTCTAAGGAATAAGGAACCTGCCTTATTACGTTCCCCTCAGAATCATTGTGAGCAACTGTCATAATCTTCCCTCATAGCATCATGGGTCTTCTCAAACTAGGTAATCGTTAACCTACATTTTGAGCCACAGTGAGAGTGATAGTAGGTTGTGGAAGGGCTGCTACCACACCTCTCTCTCAATGTCTTTGGTTGTTGTGCGTGACCCATTTACTCCAAATGTGAGTCTAGTTGGCAAGCTATCGTCATCTTGCATCCATCAAAAAAACATGTCAGTGATAACAATAAACATCATAATATCTAGTCATATGTCACATATGTAATATCAAAAACATTCAAACCATAACAGTCCATTCCCTGACGTGATATGGAGTCCAAGGATATCCCTTGATTCCATCAGCATCCTCAAATATCCAAAGTCCTACACACTCAAAAAACCAGTCAATAGCACTTGTCGATATAAATATAACAAGATAACATATCATCATATCCTCAACATCTCAAAATAATAATCAAAACAATCAATTATATAATGAACCAGATCACTTTCACACAAGTGTCCTCAAAGAATAAGTCCAATCAGGTGTGTGCAAGACCAAGATGTTACATACACCCCCTCTTGTTTTAAACTTTGTCCCTAAGTTTCCCAGTATATAAGTGCCAAAATAAAGTGTCTAACAATATCAATATATCTAGATATCAAACAAAAATGGAAACTATTGGCCCATATCATATGTGTCCTCCCAAGTCATCAAGTGCGGACTATATTTGTCCCACTGGACCTTGACCTGAACTACTGTTTGACACCATAGATATCGAATGTGATGGTATAGGATGCATATTGTCTTTGTCGTGAGTGCATCCTTGCCTGATACATGCAAGGAATGCATGCCAAACACATGTGTAGGATTACTAACATAATGTCTCAAAACAGATACGTGAAAAACATCATGCATACGCCTTAAAGAACCAGGGAAGGCTAGTCGATAGGCCACAGGCCCCTTCCTTTCCACAATCGCGAAGGGTCCCACGAACCTAGGAGAGAGTTTATCACCTTTTCCAAACTTGATTGAACTCTTATGTGGTTTCACCCGCAAGAAGACTCGATTGCCAACTTCATAACTATGGTCGACATGATGTGCATCAACATAACTCTTTTGTCGATCATGCGCTTCCTTTATCCTTTGTCTTATTGTTCACATTTGTTCTTCCATTTATTGGATTGCTTATGGTCCTACCAGGACCCTATCCTCAAGTCGATCCCATCTCAAAGGCATCCCACATGGTCAYCTGTAAAGAAACTCGAATGGCTCCATCTTAATGGTGCTTTGATAACTGTTGTTATATGCAAATTCTACCAGTGGAAAGAATTATTCCCAACATTTCTATTGGTCCATTACGTACATACACAACATATCCTCCAATATTTGYCTCTTTCGTTCAGTCTTCTCATTTTTCTCTGGGTGGTATGTAGTATTGAAGTTAAGTTGGGTTCCCAAGGCCTCTTGGAAACTAGTCCAAAATCGTCTTGTAAACACCGATCCTCTATCAGATATAATCCTCTTAGGAATTCCATGTAGCCTCACAATATCTCTGATGAAAACTCTAGCTATGTTAGGTTCCTGATACATTGTATGCACAGGAAAAATGAGCACTCTTCATTAGAGTGTCAACTATCAAAAAAATCGAGTTGTGTCTCCTTACTGTCAGTGGAAATACAACAATGAAATCCATCGAAATGACCTCCCATTTTGATTCTAGAATGGCATGTTGTTGTAGTAACCCTGTGTCGAATGCCTATGCTCATCCTTCACCTACTAACATTATAGACATATTGCCACGTAGTTTACTATGCCTACCTTCATTCCTTTCAAGAAGAAAAAGGGTTTAAGGTCTTCCCTCTTCTTCGTGACTCCTGGGTGAGCCATGTACACTTCTCTATGAGCCTCATTTAGGATCAAACTTCTCAACTTGTCATTGGGTGGCACGTAAATACAATTATTAAATCTTAATAATCCGCCATTGTCCACAGTAAATCCCTCAAATTTTGGTACCATCATGGTGTTTTGTTTGATAAAATCCCGGACCTCCTTGTACCAGTCATCGTCGCATTGTAAAGTTAGAATCTTTTCACGTAGATTCGTCTGAAGAGGCATCACCAAAAATATGTGTCCTCTCCAAATCAATGCATCAACCACTCTGTTAGTTTTTACTTTTATGTAGTTAATCTTGAAATCATACTTGCTAAGAAATTCTCACCAATACCTTTGTCGTGCATTCAAGTCACTTTGTGTAAAGATTTGTTGTAAACCATATTGGTCCATTTTTAGTTCAAATTTTCATCTGATTAGGTAGTGTCTCCAAACTCTCAAGGAATATAAAATGGCTGACAACTCCAAATCGTGCATCGCATAGTTCAACTCATTCCTTCTCAACTTTATCGAGATGTAAGCGATCACATGCTCGTCTTGCATTAAGACTCCTCCTAAGCCCTCCTTGGATGCATCAATTCATACCAATAATTCCTTGTACATGTCAGGGAAATTTAGTATTGGCGTTGTCATCAACACCTCCTTGAGCCTCCAAAATGATTATGTGCATTTCTTGGTCTAAACAAACTTCTTGTTCTTCTTCTACAATTCTGTAATTGAATTTGTTATCTTAGAAAAACCCTCGACGAACCGTCAATAGTATCCTGCTAAACCCATGAAGCTACGCACTTCTGAGACATTTGTCAATGCAAGCCATTCCATAATATCTTAGCCCTTTTCAATATCCATAGCGATACCTTCGTCGGAGATGACATGCCCTAAGTAATGAATCTTTGATTGATAAAACGAGAATTTGGACAACTTCTCAAACAATTTGTTCTTTCGTAGACATTATAGTACCGTAAGAAAGTTCCCATCATGCTCCTCCATCATCCAAGAATATATCAAAATATCGTCAATGAATACTTGGACGAACTTGTCCAAGTATTAGTGGAACACCCCATTCATTAAGCTCATAAATACTCCTGGGGTGTTTTCCAGTCCAAATGGTAAAATAGTAAAATCGTAATGTCCAAACCTTGTCTTAAAGGCAGTCTTAGGGATGTCATCCTCCTTGATCCACAACTTGTGATACCCTGATCTCAATTCAATCTTTGAAAACACCATCACACCTTTCAGTTGATGAAACGGATTGTCAATCCTTGGCAACAAATATTGGTTCTTGATTGTTTCCTTTTTCAATTGACGATAGTCAATGCAGAGTCTCTACAATCCATCCTTCTTCCGTATGAAAATAACAGGCACACCCCACAGTGACACACTTGGACGTATAAGTCCTAGGTTGAGCAACTCCTTCAGTTGCATTTTCAACTCCTATAAATCAGGGGTCGACATCCAATAAGGCGTTCTCTCTATCAGTTTAGTTCTTGGTTTTAGGTCGATGGTAAATTCTAAATCCCTCTTCGATGACATCCCAGGTAACTCCTATGGGAAGACGTTCACCAACTCTCACACCACCGAAAGGTTTTCTATACCTTTCATCACGCCCTTCTCATTTAACATGAGGATTGCATAAATCTTACATCCCTTGCGCATGCTCTTTCATAGCTCCAGGGAAGAGATGAACTTCAGGGAAACTCCTTGGTTCTGACCTATAATCATGCATCTTTGTCCCTCATCATCAACCAAGCTCAACCATTTCATCTTACATTTTAGTATTGACTCATGTGATTCCAGCCAATCCATACCGATCACGATATCATAAGACCCTAATATTGTGATGTAGAGGTTGTCCCTTGTGAAAAACCCTCCCAGGTTAAGGCTACAGTCCGTAGCCTTCCCTCTAACCTTTTGTTTGGCTCTTGAAGCCATTTCTACAAAGCTAAACTCATCTTGTTCGACTGCCTTTACCTTGATTTTAGCGCCGCACCAGAAATAAAACTCTCTGTAGAACTTAGATCTATCAAAATACTAAGCGTCTAGTTAGGGACAATACCTAGCATCTTGATAACAGTCAACTGGTGCTCTGCCTAGTGGTCAGTAATGGTTGCATGAATCTGATGGGCCTTGCCCAAGTCTCCCATGGTAGCGGTTCCAGCTGATCCATATGCGTTAGCCCTCTCAACTAGGCAATAACGCTAGTAATGTGGCTCTCCACATGTCCAACACCCTGTCTTGGGTCCAGTACTCCTAGTACCTGAAGTAGAATTTGACGACCCACCAGCCTGGAACCCTGGTCTGTTATGCTGAACAGGCCTAAATTGTTGTTGTTGTGGTTGATGCCGGTCCTTGTGTTGTGGTCCTCTACAAGGAGTCCATTGCTGAGGTGTTGTTCATAGAGGTGTAGGGAAAGTGGATCCTCTTGGAGTTCCTCTATATAATGGTGCATGCCTAACTGGTGTCTGATGTTGTTGTGCACTAGATTTCACCTGTCCTATCTGTCTCGCTGGATTCCTTCTCTGACCCCCGCTAATGAGCTCTTCCTCTACTATGAGGGCCTTCCCGACAACATTGTGCAAGTTTTGAGGCATCAGAATCCTCACTTTTTCACGAATGCTGACATTAAGGCCGAACATGAACGTGTTGACCTTAAGTTTCTCAGTATTTAGGTGGGGAGCATACTGAAGCAGATCCAAAGAACAGGTCTCGTACTCTGGCACCGTACGACCACCCCATCGCAAGGCATTGAACTCATTGAGATGATGCTCAATGAATTACTCAAACAAATACCTCTCCCGGAACTGTTCCTCAAACAGTTTTCATGACACGTCTTTGACGACCATGTTCAATTGTGGTGGGAGTGTCTTCCACCATAGAAGAGTGCTCCCCTTCAGTTAAAATATCGCCATGCAGACCTTCATGTTGGAGGTATATTCATGAAGTGAAAATCACATCACCATATTCTCCAACCATGCCTCAGCGGTTGCACCGTCTGGGGCACCAAATAACTCAAAACATTTGACCTTATAGAGTTTGTGGTGAGCGCTACTAGTACCCACCGGGGTGCATGGTGGACCCTCAGGAGGTGTCGACATCCTGGCCTCTTCTCTATCGAAATCGTTGATCAGGGCCTCTGACATCCTCTAGAAGGACCTCATCAACCTAACCACATCACCCAAAGCTATATGTTCCTTCCCAACAAACTATTCGTCTACCTAGGGGTTGGACTCCTCAAGATTGGATTATACTAGGGGTGTCATGCCTCCTCCCCTATCACCCCATCATCTTCCTCTGTGACATCCTCTGACCATGATTACCTGCACGAATACAAATCAATTTAATTAGGGACATTTTATAATCAAGTATCTAATCAATGGAATCCATAGTGATCCCAAGTCGCATGTCGAACCAGGTCTGATACCATATGTAATTAATCCGTCGTTACGACGACAAGCCTTGCATAACCAATACAATTTTTTTTTCTTTTAATTCGGAAAGTAATAATGACAATACACTCAAAACATCACAACACGACGAAGAACAAAACACACGCAATTCATGCAACCTACAAACATAACAACCTAGCATACTAGCACAACATGTAGCTGGATGCAACATATGATCTTCATTTAGATGAAGAATAAAAATGACTACCCGCCCGTCCTACCCTGCAATGGTTAGGACCTCCAGGACACGTAAGCAATGCTCAAGCCTAGGTTCCCATCGATTTTTACCATTTAAGGTATCAAGCTTGTCGATTGTTCTAAGGAACAAGGAGGTGCCTACATCTCACTCGAAACAAGAATACCAAGCCTACTATGCTAAGGAAAATCATCATATCAACCCAATGCAACCAACATCAATGACACAATTAACTAGAACCTTCACAGTGAGTAAGAAACCAATCACATTAAAACATTACAAAGCCAAGTACAAACATCATTTACAATGAACAACAACACCCTCAACAGGAAGCGCATGACCCAAGCCAGGCATCATATGTGCTTATCAATCAACGTGTGCAATGATCCTAATTGAAAGAATCATGTCACTACATTGTTACAAGCGTGCTAGGAACCCAAGAACAATGTAAAAAGACTCTAACCCTCAATCAAAAAAAAAATCCAATGTTTCTTGAAACCAACTATCACTGTCACACATTAAATGAAAACTATAATGAAAGCACTCTATTCAATCAAGCCAAGCAAGGTGCAATGAAATCTACACACGACAAGGTTAAATTGCATCTATCTAGAAGTGTCTTAATATCATTTTACCATCGTAGGACTATTCAAGATCAAGCATCCAACCTCAACTACTATGAAAACTTAAGACATTACTTCCCTGCCTTCCTTTAGAATAAGACAACCCTTTAAACATCATAAAGAATAAAACAACTTATGATTAATAAACACAATTTTTCTGAGGGTTCCATTGATGACACTAAAGAATCTTACATGTCCTTAATTAGTTCCCTGCTGTAAAGCCAATTAAACTATTATAAATGATAAATGAAATGATCATCATTAACCATTAATCTGATGCAAAAGAAGTTGGTTAAACTATTGAAGGACTAAACGCCATAACCATAATGGAATTATTTTAACAGTTGTAAAAAGAGAGGATTTAAGATATCAAGATATAATTACCATAATCATCGTTTAACCACTAAAACTGTTATATATCTAGTTTATTCATTTCATTCAATACACATTCATTGTTTTTATTCCATCACTACCAAATCGCTATGATCACCATTTAACTATTAAAATTGCACAATCAGTTAAACGATTATAAGGTAAAAATGTTATATTCATAATTAATTTATATTAAAACGGTTATATTACATTTGAACTGAACCATTAAAGTTGATGCAGAACTATTAAACTATTAATATGTTACTATAATTGAACTGTTATATAACTATTTTAAGCACAATTACAATGGGACCATCTAGAGTTGATGCCAAACTATTATAACTGTTAGTCTTAGTTGACCGTTATGTAACTGCTATAATCACCATTAAAATGAAACTTTTAAACTGAAGAAAAACTTTAAAAAATGATTAAAACTATTAATCAATTGAATTGTTATAAGGAGGTTATAATCACAATAAAATATTGGGTATGATGGTTGTTTTTTTCACAGCTGGAGTCACAACATCCATAATAAAGAAATAAATTGTTAGGTTGAAACTATAAACATCGTTAATATGAGGGTTCTTAATTTAAAAAGAGTGTCTGGTCATGGAGTATGTAGTGGTAGCCATCAAAAGCCATTAGGTGCTATCACTCTTACTAAAATCTCAGGAGAATGTACAACACTATTAAACAAGACGATTTAATTAAACAATAGGTTAATACCTAGGTAAATAGTTAACTAATAGAAGGTTTAACACCTTACTCCTTCCCTCAATAAATCTTAGGGTAGCAATGTTTAATACTGAGCATGTAATTAACACAGAAGTAGTGGTAGTGAGGAGGCCACCAATTCAATAGAGCAAGATCGCTTGCTCGGAAAATCTCTAGGACCGTCCCTCAAAAAATGTGTCAACCATGAACGCAAAACCAGTCTAGGGACTATTTTTATAAGGAAGGGATCTCGGGCAGACCACCAGGGACAAGTAGACTAAAATAAAGTTTTTTTAATGTTCTGGCAAAGTCACCGAGCCCAAGGAAGATATAAACATATGTGTGCGCATGTGGCATTCTGCAAAAATCATCGAGCCCAAGGAAGAAATAAAAAGATGTATGGTGGTGAAAATTTGCTATAAGGAAGAATCATTTAGTTTGGTAACCAAGTAGTGATAATGGATGTCAAATTCTTATTTTTATAAATTTGGAAATACATTGAACTAAATCAACAAGTAAGACCTCTAAAAGTGTTATCACACTAATCAATAATGAAACATGGTATAACTCCATCTACATGCAAATTTCTGTTCAGGGAGTAATAAAAATAAATAAAAAACAATTTACAGAGATAGAATGGCGAGGGTGAAGGTGCCTTCCCATACGCGCTAGGAATCTTCTCATGCCAAGAGGAATATATAGAAACAATCCAACCCCTATTAAAGTGGATTTCACTGGTAATGAAGCTAGAGACATATCAATAACAATGCCCCAGGATTGGTCAATTCGATTGCAGAAATTTGCATTCATTTTAACAAGCCCTAATACATATATTTCTCAGCACCCAACTATACTGATAACAAATTGCAAGAACGACCCATGCATCAAATGGATTCAGCCAACCATCTCAAGATGAATCAATTTCCAGGGTTATTTATTTCTCATAGATTCTAAGGCACCCACCAAGATATATCCATCCAACCATCTATAGTGATTAATATATTGCAAGGAATGAATTGACATAGTAGAGAAGATAATAAACAAAAGGCAGAGTTAAGAGGGTGCAAGGAACAAGGAAGGTGCAAGGTAAAATCTATGGGGTTCTAAGGAAATACTCGAATGTGCTCGCACCAAACCTAGACAAGTTAGACTGCAAATAACGAAGTGTATACCCAAATATTACACCACAGATACCAAAAACTTTATTGCATTCCAACTAATGTAAAACCACATAAAATTAAACTATTTACACTTGCGAAATTTAAACATGTGTACCGTAAGAAAAGGCAAAGGTTCCACTATTTCTATCCCATGCTCGCACTCTTTCCAAGTCCTTCTTTCCAACGGCTGAGACCTCACCAATTCCCCTATTTAACTAAACTCAGAGTTAACAAGTTTAGACAAAAACAACAATTTACCCTTTTAATAATTAAACCTTCATTACAATTTTACTTTAATTATTAATTCTTGAATTTTCTTTACCCCCTTCTTGTTTCATGTACATTTTTTTTTTTTTGGTTAACAAGTCCTACTT
>ML819301.1:24677-37221 GCA_009831015.1 Picea engelmannii
AATGACATGCATAAATCGAATCTAATCCCAAGTATGTTATATAAATGAAATGCTAACAAGACAAGGCCAAGATCCTACCTTGTCTGAACATTTGATAAAGAACATCGTTGAGCACGCAACTCAAAGATTTACACCTGTAACTTGTCCTCAACAACCGAGATACACAAGAATATGGTTATATATAGTGTTAGCATATAAATTAGCATCATCCATTAACATTCATGACAAATAATCCCATGGAATAATAATTCAAATATTTGCAAGATATCTATTAGACGAGAAAATAATATTTATGTTAAAATAATCAACATAAGTATATATGTGACAAACTTTTGTACCAAAACACATCGGGACCGAGAAACTAAGTCCCTCTAGCTAGGCCTCCACCACTTCAATCCTCCACCAAAGGAAATCTCATATAAAGGAGACACTGAGGTTCTCCATCCAAGAAGGAAGAGCTTGGGGGTTGAACAATGAGTCCAAAATTTTAAGGATAAAAGGATGCAGACTCAATGTGAAGTGAAATTTCTCCAGAGTATATTTTCTCTCAAAAGTTGAATTCCCTCCTCTTCCAAGGCTTGGATATGGCTCAATTTATAGCCTTCAAGTGGAACTGAAGGTCCGAGTTAGAGAATTTCCAGTATATGGAAGGTCAAGGATCATGGATCTCGTGACATGACATGGAAACTTGACATAATTTTTAATTTTGAGCTCCAAACTTGACGTACACGAGATGCAGTAGAGAAACTTGTGTATATGCTTGTTTTCTAACTGGTAAGGTGTGTATACGTGGAAAAATGTGTTTTTATTGCTTTGGAAGGTACAAAAGGGGACTTCAAGTCTGCATAGGGAAATGGAAAGGCCATCCAAGAAAGTTACATGGGGTGAGGAAAATTTTGATATAACACCAGTGTGGTGAGAAGGTTGACCTAATGGAGATTGAGATGGAAAATATGAAGCTTCAGTTTAATGAAGTAATTCAGGAGTGCTAGTCAACTGCAGATTTGATGATTGATGCCTTGACAAACAACATTCAAGATAGACTGAAGGAAACATAGGACTTAATTTCCACAGTCACATAGAAGTTGAAGGACCAAGATGACACCATCACATTTTTGAAATGATCTTTGGCTAATGGACATAGATTTTTTTCATGCTAATGCGAATCAAGATAAAGGAACCAGAGCCATATGATAGATCTCACAATGTTAAGTTGTTGGGAAAATTTTGTTTCTACATTGAACAGTACTTGGATTAGTTGAATGGAAGTTTGAACGAAGCTAAGGTGAATGTTGCAGTGATGTTCTTGACAGGAATCACTAAGCTTTAGTGGAGGAACCAAGTGGAGGAATTGGCATCCTTGAAGGAACCAGTCATGGATGCAGACTCAATGTGAAGTGAAATTTCTCCAAGCATGGATCACAAGGAATCAGTTGTTTTCTCTCAAGCACGTCAGTAATATCCAATCCTACATCAAGTAGTTCACAGGGATCATGTTGTATATCAAAGATATGTCAGAGGAAGACAAAATTTTCCACTTCATGAATGGTTTGCAACCATGAGCGTAGAGTGAGATGCGATGACATAATGTGCAGACAATTGCATCAATGATCATCGTGGCAGACACACTTTTGGACTTTCATGGTGAACCAAAGACAAGTACTAGGAATAATGATTATTCCTAAGGTGAGAAGAAACAACAAGGGAAGGGGAAGAAGAAGGAGAAAGGAAAAATGAAGTCATCCAAAGGTAGCAAATAAAATTCCAAGAAAACAGACGAAATGAAAGAGAAGAAGACGATTTCATTTTGGATTTGTGCCAAGGAGAACTATGCAAATAATTTTCCCTTGAAATAGAAGTTGAATGTTTTGGAGAAGGCATAAAACCCATATATTGGAGTCTTGTAGGTATTAAATGTTGTCATGGAAGGTGAATCCATGAATATCCAAGAGAAATATGAGACAAAGATTTGTTATGTGTAGGATGAACTCAATGGGAAGTGAGTGTTAGCCATGGTGGATATTGGGGATAATTATAACTTCTTGAGGGAATACATGGTGCAAAGAATTGGGTTGTAGCATGAACCAATGCATACAACCTTCAATATAGTCAATGCAGGCATGGAGAGATTCATTGGTGTGGCCAAGGACATCTTGTTGAAGCTTGGTGACTAGTACAAAAAGATGAGTTTCATCATTATTCGCATGAACTAATTTGAAGTTGTGTTAGGAAAAGAGTTCATGAGGAAGGAAAATACAACATTGATTCCTCATATGAACAGTTTGGCCATTTTCTTAGGACATACTCCATGTTTGATTCCTACCATAAGGTGGAAGGAAGGAGACACACAGATGTCTTCCTTGTAGATGGTTGTTGCAGACAACCAAAGCAAGAAACTTTGTGGGAATGAACTTGAATGATCTAGGATGATGGTTGGATACTCTAACATAGAGAATGAAAGGAAGCTTGTGTCATTGGAATGAAAGATTTCCAACATTGAAGAGATATGTGGAGATTTGGATAAGATATTGGATGGCTTGGTTGATTTATGTTTGAAAATGATGAGTGGCAACGAAAAATCAAAGGAAGTCATAAAGACAAAGATTGAGGAGTATAAATCATTCGTAGACCAAGAGGACATGAGGGATACACAACAACCTTGGTTGAAGAGAACCAAGGAAGTGGTTGATTCCTCCTCTAGCAAACTTGGACATGGTGAATGCTCGTATGAACCTAAACTAGAATGACTCGTGGAAGAGTGCAAAGGAAAGATTGGTTCAGGTGTACCATTTCTTAGGTACATGATGCATGAGTATGGTGACACTTTGTCGATGGCATTGGGACATATTGGATATAAGGAAATGTCCCAACCAACCATCCATCTTCACCTTCAAACTAGATTGCAACACGTTGGATCATAGTCTTGGTGGGAGGAAACAAGGCCAATGGGGTGCCTTGAGGAGGTTCCTTGGTGGAAACTATTGAGAATGAAATGGGTGACTTGACAAATTGGAGGAAACAAAGAGTTGAAGATGTGGTGATTTCAAAGATAGAAATGAATTTTTGAATGTGAATTTGTGAGTTCTTGAGATACATGCACGACAATTGGATTAGCTACCCAATCAAAATAAGTCACAAGGGGATCCAATGCATGAAATCATGGGTAGATGGACCAAAGTATGGAATAAATAACAAGTTATAAGGAAACGACA
This sequence comes from Picea engelmannii, assembly GCA_009831015.1. Lineage (NCBI taxonomy): Eukaryota > Viridiplantae > Streptophyta > Pinopsida > Pinales > Pinaceae > Picea > Picea engelmannii. The sequence continues at coordinate 27,890 of ML819301.1, forward strand.
CTTTTTAGACTCATGAAACTTCCCAAGAGTAGTTTTCCTTGATGATAGTGGTTGAGGAAGAAACAATCGTTGAATGGTAATGAGATCTGGATATGGAAAGACACACCATGGAGGTCAACGAATGTTTTCGGGGACAGAAAAAACTTGGAGTGGGGGAGGATGTAAGGTCTCCCACTATAAATGTGAATGAACCTTCAGATATAAGATCTAGCTAGCAAAGGACATACACAATTTGAATAAAAATGAGAAAATACGGAAATGAGAGAGAGAGACAGAATCAAATAATTATATTAACTAAATGAATGAATAATAATTTTCACATGATATAAGGTGCAAGAGGAGGATCCTTGAAATCATATCGAGCCCTCCTGGTATCATTTGGATCCCCAACAAGATATCCTGCATCCTGAAGAGTAGTCTTGGCCCACTTAGGCCTCATCTCTAGCTCTGCATCTACATCTGCAAGCCCTGAATCTACATATGACTGTATTGACTCAGTATCTGAATCAGTTGAATCCTATGAATTATAAATATCATATGAAGAAGATTCGACATGTGCATGTTCATTATGTCTAACAGGTGGAAGAACAAAAGTGTCTGCATGCGGCTCTTGTGGTCCATGCGAGATACTTTCCTTGAATTGGACATTGCGCTCAATGATGAGTCGGTCCATAGAGGGATCAATGAGTCTGTATCCCATCACATCATCTGGGTATCCAACAAATATACACTTTTTACTCTATGGATCAATTTCCTTCCTCTTCTCAGTAGGAATGATGACCCATGCACATGAACCAAATATATAGAAGTGGGTCACTTTCGTTTTGACGTTGCTACAAGCCTATAAGGGGGTATTATCCCTGGAATATCTATGGGGAGATTTGTTTTGGATGTAGTTCGCACAATTAAGTTCTTCATCCCATAATATCTGTGGAAGTGACTTTGCATACAATGCGCAAGATGCCATCTTTTCCAGGGAGCTATTCTTTCGCTAAGCAACTTCGTTTTGTTGCAGAGTATAGGGAACCATGTGCTGCAACTGAACCCCAGCCTCAAGAAAAATATTATGTACCGCATGCTTGACATACTCTCCCCAATTATTTATTCGGAGGACTTTTATCTTCCTTTTTGACCGTGTCTCAACAAGGGATTTGAAATCTTTGAGATGTTGAAAGACCTCAGATTTTTTCCCGAGAAAGAAAGTCCAAGTGTAGCGTGAGAAATCATCAACAAAAATGAGCACGTACCTTGATTTAATGATTGATGGATGCGGAAAAGGGCCCATGATATCACTGTGGATCATACCCAAAGGAGAGGAGGCCTTCTGAGTATTTCCTTTGTCAAATTTATCTTGAGGGTGTAACTCAGGGATAATTTTAAGGATGGAAATTTATATTGAAATGTAGAAACATGGGTTAATATTAATAGTCCTTAATATGCAAAATGTAAAATGTTTGGCGATACATTTGAAAAAAAATTCAAATTTCTAAGCATTTTATATAGTTTCTATAAAATTTTGGCAATTTTTAAGGTAAAACAATTTTATTCTATGGAATTTGGGCAAATGGTTTTTAGAAAAAATGGAAATTGGAAAACCTTTTTTGGGGAAAAACCATGGAAAATTAGCCCATTTGAGAAACTTAGCCCCTAAAATCATTTATGAGGGTGTTTTCCAAGGACACATCCCTCACAAATTCCTTTGGAAATGTGGATGTTAGGTAGACCTTCAACCATTCCATGCTTGTGAAGTTGTTTCATATATCTAAAATTTAAATGTTTGAACCTTTTGTTCCATATCCTACTTCTTTCATTAGCATGCATAAGCAGTAATGCAGAATCTAGTTCAATAAATTCAGAAAATGTGTAGAGTTTGGATTGGTGATTTACCTTACGAGTAGCAACATTGGAATTGGTTTGCATGTCATATATATCCACAACATCAAGTGTGAATATTACTTTCTTTTCAGAGCCAGAGTTTTTCATCTGATACACAAAGAGAATATTGACGAAGAGTTTGGGAAGGTGTAGCACATTCTTGAAGCTCCCATTTGTGAGTTCAACTCTCCCTTTGCCGATGACTTTGACTTGAGATTCATCCCCCATCATAATAGGAGGACCTTATCATGTGTCCAATGAAGAGTAAACTTCCTTTGTGGATTCCATGTGGTGTGATGCACATGAATCTACAATCCAAGCATCAGGAGAGAAGTTAATGGAAATCAAAGCATGGCTAGAATTACCTTTCTTGGGGCTTATGTCTTATGAATTCTTCCTCTTGGCACCCTTAGGGATACGATCTCCAAGGTTTTTTTGCTAAATTATTTGTGCCATTTGATCTATCTTCTTCTGCATGCATGCAGATTCTGAATGGAATCCTCATTGGCAATAACTGTGTTTCTCCCCTTTTCTTCCCTTTCCACCTTTGGATCCAGAGGAATCGTTGAATGGTTTTCAATACCCTTCCTTCTTTGGATTTGAATTTCCCTTCCCTTTGTCATTTTTTTAATATTTCTAATTTTGGTGACTTCTACCATCTTGCACAACAAGTGCAGGTGTCTTTGAGCCTTTGATATTTCCCATGTTGATGATCTTGGTCTGCTCTTACATTAGAGACTCGATAAAGACCTCAAGAGAGGGAATTTTCTAGGTAGCTCCAGAGGCAAGCCTAACTAAATGAAATGTGGATACAAAGACTCAGTATTCTGGACCAATTTTGGAAATAATGGAAAGAACACTTTTTTTCTCCTCCTTAGATTTATCAACCCTACAACCCTTGAGTTGTGACAACAAATACTTATATTTGGTAAAAAAATCTTGGAGATTGTCAAAGTTTTTTGGATCCAAAGTGAGAAATTACACCTTGAGTATATGTCCCCTCATCTCGTCCAGTTTTCCAAAAAGTCCTTCCATAGTGGTCTAGACTTCATTGGGGGTTTTATAAGAGGATATGTGAAAGAGGAGCTCAAGAGAAATAATACTACAAATAGTTCCCTAGCTTGGTTGAATTTGATCAAGGGAATGTTCATGTTAAGGTGGAGCACTAAGACTCCAGTGTAAATTCCTTGGAGGTGAGAGGAAAATGTTCACTTGTGTTGGTTTGGCCGGATTTGGTCAAGGTTGTTCGAATGAAAAGTTCGAGGTGGAGCAGTGTGTCTAGGTTAGAAAGGTGGGTCTGTAGAAAGGATGATGTATTGGAAGGTCAATAAAGTGTTTGATAATATATGATGAAGCTGGGATCGAATAGGCATGTTAAGTAATGACAAGTTGCAACAATATTTGTGGACATAAGTGGTTGTGCTATCTAGTAACTTGGTCACCATCGATTGAAAAAGAAAGGAAGATTCAAGAAGAGGTATGAATAGCTTATATGGTAATTACTCAAATGTGAAATTATTCGGTTGTGATGCTTATGTTTTTTATCAGCACTCTCAGTAGGAACCATATCAAATAGGTAGATCTTTGATATGGTGATGATGTTAAGGGATGCAGACTGTGTGATCCTACTACCCATAGAATCATCATGGACAAAGATACATTGTTTGATGAATCTCCTTTTATAAAAGATGGAAGGTTCAAAGCATGACTGGTAGTAGAAGGGTATTTGGAAGGTACTGATTTCCATGAAATTTTCTCATGAGTTGTTAAAACCTTGTTTCTATTCATGTTGCGTTAGCAATAGTTGTGTTAGTATAACTAGATGTTAAAATTGTTTTACATGGAGTATTTTGGATAAGGGTATGTGTTTGGAACAACCAGAATGGTTAGTTCATAATCACAATAGAAGATTTGTTCGCAAACTCAAGAATCATTGTATGGCCTGAAGCATGCCTGACAAATGGTACAAGATGTTTGATTCCTTCATGGTGAGACAAATTTTACAAGAAGTGAGTATAACCATTGTGTTTATCATATATTTATTATCTTGGCATTAAATGTTATGCTTGTAGCAAGTACAAGCATGTTTGAGATCAACATGTTGGCTTAGTTGGTTAGGATGTTTGTTATGAAAGATCCGGGAGCAACAAAATAAATCTTGGGCATGGAAATACACAAAGACAAGAAATATGGTAAGCTTGGTTATCACAACAAAAGTATGTGGTGAAGATACTCAGGAAATTCGATATGAATAATGTGAAATGAGTAAAATCCCTCTAGATTTCCATTGTAAGTTGTCTTCAGGTTTATGTTCTAACTGAATAAAAGGGTTATATGTCTCAAGTATTATGTGGTAGTATAAAGTTTGAAGATTGGGATGGGAAATGATCAGCATTTAACTTGTAGTTGGTGTTGTTACTATACACATGGAAAAACCAGGTGAAGAGCATGGAAATGGGTGCTTCAAACATAGAAGCACAAGTATCACCTACAATAGTTGCAGTGATTTAGTCTGTTGTTATGATTCATGATATTTTGACAAGAGGATACCTACCTCAGGCTATGTCTTGCAAGAATGAAAGGATCTATTGCATAAGTTTGGACAGGTACATGGTGTGGTGTTTTGTGGTGGTCAAAGTGTTGTGCATTTGACTAAAGGTCCAGGGTATCAAAATGGGACAAGTGCATCGGTTTATTAGACAGGTTATTGATGGAGGCAGAATGGTCCATACTAGAGTGAATCATGTAGGGATGTTCATGTAACGGTATTGTTAGAGAAGTTGTGAAGTTGTGATTGTGGTTGGATTCTCTTGGCTTGAAGGAAAGGTGATGAATTAATTAAGGGCATGATATATAAGGTAAATTTTTGTGAAGGTGGAGATTGTTGGAAACATGCTAACGAATTTCCCATGCAGTCACATGCACATGCATGCAACTATATTAGGAATGTGCATGCATGAACTGTTATGTGAACATATTGTGTAACTGGTGGATCTAATTATAATTAGTTAGTATAATTGTTTGAGAGATGATATATATACGAGATACACATAGATGTGAGAGTGCAATGTGTGTAGAGTGTGTAAGTAAGACACAATATTGTGGATTACAATGTGTCTGTGAGAAGAGGATGGTTGTTTCCCTATGTTGGATATTGTAATTCTCCCTTGAATAATAAGAATACTGACTATCATTGCCCCGTGGTTTTTTCCCGCATTGAGTTTCCACATAAATCACTATGTCAATTGTGTGATTGTTGTTGTGTTGTGTTTGGTTTGATTTTCTAAGTTTTGTGCTATGTTTTTTTGTCACTACCTAACATTGTAATGATGGGACTACTAGCCATTTTATTGACATACTTCCCTCTGCCTACATACATGTCCTATCCCTATATTCGCCCATTATAAAGAAGTCTCCAGAAGACAATATTACAACATGAACTATTTTAACTATATTCATCATCATTTATTTTACACAATCTTACAAGTACCAAAAAATGAAAAAGTGTAGACACAATTTAATGAGAGTGTTCTTGTGGCACCACTTTCACCAATAAACACAAAATTTTCTTCCATGTTACACAAGTTATTCAAAGCTTTCACAATTTCTCCTCATAGGGTCTCCTTCCTCCACAACGATGGATTACTTCCTTGCATAGGCTCCTAACATGGCTCTCCATCAAACTGCTACTATTCTACTTTACATTATGCATTCTCACACACTTACATATTTTGGGCCCTTTAATACTCTCACACAGTTACATATTTTGGTCCCCTTTGAGCTATGTTACCAATTTAGAAAAAATATTGCACGCACATAAACTATTCTACTTATTCTATTAAATTAATGAAACATTACACACATATAAACACACTAATAAAATTGCACACACATAAACTATTATAAATACTCTATTARATTAATGAAACATTACACACATAAATTAATGAAACATCACACACATATAAATACATTAATCTTGGTTTTAAGATAAATTAACTATCTTAGCCATACAATTCACCAATTGAGAGAATCTCTCAACCACACACTTAAATAGTATCTAGATCTAACAACCTCATAAATCCTCACTTAAAGATAATCTCTACATTACAATTAACAAACCAAAATCTTATCTCAAGTGTTTAATGTTTTCTCAAGTGTATTGGTGAGGTGAAGCGAGTCATTTGACTATGCCATGTTTTAAATCGAGTCGGTAGTGCTCATGTTGTAATTGTTTCGCAATAACAAAGACTTAGCTGGGTGTTAGACACAGTTGGTGCCTCCCACACTATATCTCTGTTTTTCTTCGTTTTTGTTCCGCAATTGCTCTCTTGGATTCTCATGTTCATGGATGCATGCTTAAATAAGACTAAGTGTTAAAATGTGTTAAAAATTGTCTAAGTAAGCAAGAGTTGTATTATAGTAGGAGTGTGATTTGCCAGTAGCCTAGAATGGAGTATGGGTATGCTCTAGGTGAAGAGGCATAGTTCGGATGAAGTATTTTTTGTGTGCCAAGCAACCAGGTGAGAATTGTCACGTTGTAGCACACCCTAGATTTGATTAGGCATAATGTGGGTTGTGACAGGGCCCACTATGAGATATGGATTAGGATTTCTAATGAAGGTATCTAGGGTTCTGATTGGATTTTCCTTTGCCTATGCGACATAAAATTATTAGATTTTAAATTCTTCAATTATAAATATATGTTCTACCTCCTCATGCTAAGTTGATTCAAGGTTGGTTATGAAATCAATTGTTCAAAATATAATTTTATAAAAAACAAATTTTAAAGAAAAATATACATTGTTTCTTATCATTTAAGACCTTATTTATGATTTTTCCTCTTATTGTTTTCCCTCTTATTTATTTCCTCTTATTAAAAAAATGTATTTACCTTGGAGTTGTAAAAATTATTGATTGCATGTAAATGGGCATATGTTTGTAAGACCTGGATAGGAATGTGTACCCCTGTATTATCAGGTGACCTATGAAAATTCTAGACATAGATTTAGGTAGATTGAATATGTGGAGGGAGGCATGTATGTTGGGTTAAACTTGACTTGGTGAAAGAGTTAATGAGTTAAATCCGGTTTTTAGGTCAAAGAACATGGTTTTTCAGGTCCATGTTTTTGGGTAGCCCGTGGTATTGTGTCCATGGATTGCATGTAATGAAGCCAATAAAAGATTTGGTGAACTCCATTGTAAATGGGCCTAGAGGTAAGCAGTGAAGGCTTACTTGGCCAACTTGTTCAAATTTGATCAAGGGAATGTTCATGTTAAGGTGGAGCACTGAGACTCCAGTGTAAAATCCTTGGAGGTGAGCGGAAAAGGTTTACTTGGGTTGGTTTGGTCATATTTGGTCAAGGTTGTTTGATTGCAAAGTTAGAGGTGGAGCCATGTGTCCAGGTTAGAAAGGTTGGTCTGTAGAAAGGCTGATGTGTTGGAAGGTCAGTCAAGTGTTTAAGAATATATGATGAAGGTAGGTCCATATCCATGGAACTTGGAAAGTATTGCAAGGAAGATGGTATCAAATAATCATGTTCAGTAATGCCAAGTTACAACAATAGTTGTGGACAAAAGAGGTTGTGCTATATTGTAACTCGATCACCATCGGTTGCAAAAGAAAGGAAGATTCAAGAAGAGGCATGAACATATCATATTGTAATTACTCAAATGTGAAATTATTCGATTTTGATGCTTATGTTTTTTATCATCACTCTAAGTAGGACCCAGATCAAATAGGTAGATATTTGATATGGTGATGATGTTAAGGGATCTAGACTGTGGGATCCTACTACCCACAAAATCATCATGGCGAGAGATGCAGTGTTTGATGAATCTCCTTTTATAAAAAATGAAAGGTTCAAAGAATGACTGGTAGTAGAAGGGTATTTGGAAGGTATTGATTTCCATGAAAGTTTATGACTAGTTGTTAAAAACTTATTTCTATTCATGTTGTGTTAGCACTCGTTGTGTTAGTATAGCTAGATGTTAAACGGTTTTACATGGATTTTTTTGGATAAGGGGATGTGTTTGGAACAACTAGAATCACCTGTTGTTCTACAATCCATCTATCTTCGACAATGGGGTCAGAGAATTTTGGAATGTAAGGAAATAATTCAAAGAATACATTTCATACATATTTACAGAGAATTAAATTGTGAAGTAGATGCTCTTTCAAAGTTGTCTCTTCAAAAAACTCTTGGTATATGTTTCTATGAAGAATACATATTTTTTGTTGCTTATGGTAGAGTCTCTCTCTCTCTCTCTCTCTCTCTCTCTCTCTATATATATATATATATATATATATATATATATATATGATTTTTGTGTGATGAATTTATAATCTTACATTTAGGATACAAGACACTTGGTACATAAGACTTTTATGTATCAACTTTGTCACTCAACTATGAACTATGGGGTCTATGTTTTTTTCGGTTTATAGATATGAGGATGATGCATGCAGTTGATATTGGCTTTTCAAAAAGCTTGATTCTATGGGGATTGGGATGTATGAAGTCAATGATGATGAAATTTCTGAGGATTTTATGTTAGTATTTTTGGATATATGACTAGAGGATATAGAAGTCATATAGAGGATATTGTACATTTCTCTCTTTGATTCTCTCTACGAATAATAAGAAGCAGGTTCTTTTCTGGTGTGAAAAAAAAATACACTTATATTAATTAGAGTGGTGTTATAAATTATGTCTATTGATAGTGAATCAAATGCAAAAACTATGTGATAAATGTGTTGAATTGGTATACATCCACACTTATATTATGTGATAAATGTGTTGACTTGGTATAGATCCACACTTATATTAATTATGAGTGGTGTTATGAATTGTATTTATTAATAGTGAATTGAACGAAAAAACTATATGATAATCCATTTTAACCTTACATTTAATCAACAAAAACTTTTAATTATTTAAATGTTTAAAAATTTCAAAATGAAAATAACTTAAAAAGCCCTTATATGATTATATCTTATTATAAAGTTGTGTGATTATTATAATTTTGTTTAGTTTTTCTATTTTTAAAAAAATATTTTAGTTTATTATATTATTATAAAGTTATGTGATTATTATAATTTCTTTTAGTTTTTCTATATTTTTAGCTAGAGAAATAAATCCTTCTATTTACTAATAATAAAAAAAAAAATTAAACTTTATTTTATTGATATTATTATTTTTTAAATAGAAAAAATAGATCCTTCTATTTACTAAAAATAAAAGAGTACAAATTTTTAGAGTTGATGCATAAGCTACCAACAAAGAAATCGAGCTTCGGCATGGATGTGAGTAAAAAAACAAAAACAAACCCAAAAAAAACATGAATAAAGCATATAGATTATTCTCTATGAGTTTATACATACTCAAAATTATGAGGAAAAGAATGACTAGTGCAATAAAAACAAAAGAAAGTATGAAAATCTTCAAGCCTAGGGC
>ML819301.1:39221-69788 GCA_009831015.1 Picea engelmannii
TGTATTAATTTCGATGGTGGTATCATTTGTGAAGAAAATCATAGTTACTGAGAATAAAATCATAGTTGTATTGTTCAATCCAGCCTTTGATGAACTCGATTTCCTTTGATTTCTGCTCTTTCAGCCATTCTGGATCATTTGGAGAAGAAGGATATTGGTCTTGGCAATGGGTTCCTGCAATTCATAATGTATCCAACGGATACAGTTAATTATATGTTCAGTCTGGATTTGTGATATGAATATTCAGTCTTTTCAGAAATCATTTTTCCACTTACCCTCTTTGGTAGCGAGTGCGACGATACTTTCAGATATATTCTCCAGGACACTGCAATTCATCCCGTAGAAAGTGCAAACCATTAAAGAAACTGATAACGAAAGCGCTAAAAATAATCCAAAGAAGACTGTCCATGAAAGAAAAAAAATTGACTAATGTATTGTGAATTACCCCCCACTGCTGCATGGATCCCGCAAACCATTTGAGAAAATGATGTTGCTCCCAAAATGTTTCAGCACCTTTCTTATGTCCTGTGTGCCAACAAATTATAATAAACAACATTTTAAAAGCTTTGGTCAAATCATTACACATGCGTATTGATTCGTTAGTTTAGAACTTACACGGCCGCCATATTGAGTTGTCACCCAATTGGGCCTGGGAAGCACTCCATATTTCCTTTTGCAATTCTCGGCATAGGACTTTATATCAAATAACTTTAGGGGAAACATTGTCTTATTCGGGTTTTGGCCAGTCGGAGACACGATTTCAGTGCACGTCTGCAAAACAAACAGATTATCTCCTCCCGCTCAGGGCACACCAGTTCATATCAAATTTATTAATCATGCAAAACAAGATTACCCATCTCATATTTGCAATCAAACCTGCCACCACCATGCGTTAAAAGATGAGGAATTCCAAATTTGATTTAGCAGGCAGGATGAGGAGGAAGCTACTCCTGCTGAAACCCGCCTGAGAACGTCGGTACCTTCCGGGGCGCTATCAATGGCGTGGCATATCTACACTAATTTAAAACGATGTTAAAATTTTCGACAATCTACAATTTCTACCATTGAAAAAAAGTTCTTTTCAAGTAATCGTGCAAACTTATTTCCAGCAGAATTGTATTTTCTGAGGATGCATATACACTGTACAGTACGGCTCAAATTCACGCATGTAATTTGTATGTAATACTAATAAACAAAATTGAGGTTAAAAAATAGATAAATAAATTCTACAAGCACAACTTAATCTCAAATACGTTACAGAAAGTTTTTCCTTAGATTTCTTTATAATCCTTACATACCAAATAAATCCGAGATAAAATCGACCCGTTCTAGTACCAAACTTGTTCACTACTTACGCTTTTGACCTTACTATAGTTGTACTGTGCTGCATATTCGAATGTAGAAATCAGCGCTTCGTGCAAGTACGTTTTGTCAGTTAGATTGCTGAGAAGGAGGACAGAATTAAAGAATTTGATCAGTGTGGAGCAGACGGAACTAATGTAAACAAATCTTTTTTGGTAATTTTTACTTAATCTCGAGTATCAGCTTACATGCAAGTATTAAATATCTCGGATAAATTTTGGAGGCCTCCGGGCTGAGAGGCAACTTTGTCCATTTCGCTCCACGAATTTTTGATTGTACTATAACAGCTCTCGCTCGCATCCTGTACTTATTAAACACAGAAACACAGTTATAAGGTCTCAGATATTTAACGATTTGGGAGACGATAATGTTGAATGAAGGAAACTTACTCTGAAATCCTTTGTAACAACGGCGTAGAAGCTATAATCAGGAGTGAGGTTGTGGAACAAGAGAATTGGGGCTGAAGATGCCAGTGCGCCTATTGTAATGTGTGGGTACCTCAAACGGAACCATGCAGCTAACACTGCAATCACACGGTGATATATTTAAAATAGCAGTCAACAGCTGAATTAATTATCGGATGGAACTCGATTTAGGCTTCTTTTCATGAATTGAAATCTCTTAAGTCCTGCATATGATCCACCGAACACGATCGCTGGACTATTTTCCGCCGATAAATTCTTCTTAAAATCTGTAATCACTGTCGCGTAATCGGCCAATGCTTGCTCGGAAGTGAGATAGCCAAACGTGCTTGGATTGATTGTGGGATTGGAAGGGTCACCGACTAAATCCGGCAGTGACTCTCCATAATACCGATGCTAAATAAAGATATAAACAAAACAATGATAAAATAGGAGGACCCATCTAAAACAAATTAAAAATAAAAATATAAGCAAAACGATGATTTAAAATCAGAGTACGCGTCAAAGACAAATTTAATTGAAGAGAATTACCTAATTTGAAGTCAACGGTTAAAATTCCTCATAATAAAAATAATCACTGATAAAAGTATTATAATACCTCGATGAAGAGGAGGAGTGCTTTGAACTGGGGAGCAGTATCGGTCATGATGCCGGAGCCCCAAGTGAAAAGTTCGATATGGGAGAGTTACTCATAGGACCGCCCCAGTAAGTTTTGTTGACAAGATATCTCTGTTGAAAGGTTCGAGATCCCTCTGATACAAACGTAAAATGGTCCAGAATTTGAGTGTAATTATGGGATTCGTATGCAATCTGCTCAGCAAGCAGCATTGGTTGCTTCCGTAAAAGATGACTACTGAATCTCATAGATAAAGAATCCGCGCTAAAACAATATGTAGCTCCGAATCTCACTATTAGTGAAAGAAAAGCTACACATGCGATTCGAAAAATATAAATTCCGGAACCCATGCTTTTTCTTCTATGGTATCTGATAAAAAAAAAAAACTCTGTATATATCGCGAGGGGAAAAGCTGTTTCTGTAATACAAAAACTTCATGAACTTTATTCATATATATATATATATATATATATATATATATATATAAAAGAGATTAGTCAATATTTATTTTTGTTTTGTAAATAATGAAAAATTGAAAATGAAATAAGTGTAGTATGGTAGGAAAAATATTTAATAAAACAAAAAAAATTAAATTGATTTTATAAATAAGATTTTTTTTAATGAAAAATAAATATATAAATTATAAAATAATAAATAAATCTTACATAAAATTGCAAGTAATCATTTATCCTAACGTTTGATAAACAAATTAAATCTTAATATGATTCAATAAATCTTAAACTTTATTTTATATGATCATCATTAAAATTTTATATGATTCAATAAATCTTAACCTTTATTTTATTTAATTAAAAAATCTAAATTGTTTTATAAATTTTAAATAACACAAAATTTAAAAGTCAATTTTTTTATTTTATTTAATTAAAAATATATAAATTATTTAATAATAGAGAAATTTAAAAATAAAAAACTCTATTTCATTCAATTAAAAAAATATAAATTATTTCATAAATTTTAAATAACACATAAAGTTTAAAAGTCAAAGTAGAAGTAATATAGGATCAGCATGATCTCATCCTTCATCCTTATAGTCTTGGCGTTCGAACTAACAGGGAAAATATTTAAATAAACCAATAAACATAGGTTAATATTTTTTAAATAAAAAAATAATTAATTAATTATATAACATAATGTGATATAAAAAATTTATATGATTTAATAAATTTTAAAAATCTGGTCCAATAAAAAATTAAGACAAACTTTTTGATGTAACAATAACAATAGTGATGTCCATTCTGGTTAGCATAACTAAAACTTTATATGATTTAATAAATTTTAAATGGTCCAATAAAACTTTATATGATTTAATAAATTTTAAAAATCAGGCATCGTGAAGAGGAGATGCTCCGGGGAACTTGAATTGGTTCTTCCTGGATAACTTCTTCAACATATGCTATTGGTTCTTTTGGGATAGCTTCTTCAACAGATGTCTTGGGAGGTGTTCTAATCACAATTCTTCTGCGCGCGATTTGGGTCCGAGCCATGGAGAGCGTTCCTTTCATCCTTTGCAGCCTCCTCCATCGGGTAACAAAGGTGTACCAGGTGGAACCACGGCGTGGCTTTCTCCGTTCGCGTGGCATCGAGGTGAAAAAGAAGGTAGAAACTGTGTAGAGGATGGAATGGTCACTACTCCAAAGCTCACCGTTGCAGGGTAAGGCTGAAATGGAAGAGAGCATGGTGCAGGCGCAACATAAGCGAGAGGGCTGACGGGACGTCCAACTCCATTAAGTACCCCTCTTAAATGAACTGCAACACCAAACTACTCACGCGAGGGACAAGTCCTCTTTCAGGAGAGAGGTAGTTGGCTTCTATCCTTAATGACTACCCTTAATGACTAGACCTCATTTATGACTAGACCTGGCCTGGCTCTGCTCCAAGTGTTTCCTTTGGTCTGCATGGCACCCCATGAGGTTATTATTTATATTATTAAAACTATAAAATTTTGTATATATTTTTGAAATTTATTTTTAATGTATTTAAAAATTTAATATTAAAAATTTATTTTATTATTTAAATTTAATAATATTTTATTTTTAATTTTTTTCTTTCTGAAATGTAGTTCGGAAAGAAAACCCGGTCCCTTAAAATGGTGTGAGGGTAAACTAGGGGTGCATACGTTGAGTGAGCCACACTTAAGCTCCGGACTTACCTCGAGGCCGGCCCACTTAGGCAAGTTAACTATGGGACTTACTTCGAGGAACTATTGCACTATGAGCCACTCGATTATATTTATAATCTTGATTTATTTTTATAATTTCATATTCTTTTGCCTTTTAAATTTATAAATATGGGTACTTAACACACTCACAAAATATGGGAGTTGACATTTGGTATCTATAAACAATAAAATTAAGAAAAAAATTATATTTTAATGTGAATTATAAATAAAAATATTTCAATATTCATATTAAATAAAATATTGAAATAAATATAAAAAGAAAAAGAAAGATTGATAAAAATATTTCAATATTCATATTAAATAAAATATTTAAATAAATATAAAGAGAAAAAGAAAGATTGATATGTAGTATTTAAAAAATATTAATATTTTAATGTTCATTATATATAAAATATTTTAATATCTACCTAAACTAAGAGAAAAATATAGGTATTTTTACTTTTTAGTTTGAGGGAGATCTGTAATTTCTTCATTGTTTAATATGGAGCTGACATTTGATATCTATAAAAATACCAATAAAAAAAAATATTTAATTGTTAACCATAAAAAAATATTAATGTTGAAAAAAAATTCAATGTCCACTTTAAGAGAGATAAAGTAATTGAAAATAAAAGTTTCTTATTCCAAAGATAGGTTCTTCACTCAAGATTTATTATGAGCTAAGAGACATCAAATCTGTTGGACACACCGACCACACTAAGAGGGGTGGGGTAAATCAGTGTAGAGCTCTTTTTCAAACTTCCCTTCACAAAACTTATTAGCTAGCAATCACCAATTATTCAACACTCATTACTGTCATTTATAATCAGTTGTATGTGAATATATATCAAAAACATATAACAACAACATATATCATCAATAAGTCATCACCACAAGGAATACAAAGAACACAAGATGTATGTACAATTTTATTTTTATTATGAACTACCATCCTTGGGTTATCAACAACAACTGAATAGAGTTACAACTCCACAAGAGCACGAGATCTATAATGCAAGACTCAACTGACACAACTCAACACCAACTGAAAAGAGCAATCAATCATAAACAGGTACGCGACTTGTCAGTAGTGCAGCATGTGTATGTACGTGCCCTACCAGTAGTACAGCTCGCATATGTACGAGGCCAGTCTGTACTACATCCTACGTGTACACGACCAGTCTGTACTACAACCTACGTGTTCCTTTTGAACAATTAAGGTTTTCTCTCCATGAAAAACTCAGATTCTCTGCATCCTTCAGTCACATCTACTTCTATCTTTTAGTTTCCAATCTGAACCATAACTAATTTCAACATATCTATGCTCTCCAACAACTTACTCATGTTCCTCAACCATACAATATGAATACTACTTAATCATGTATAAGGAACCAGTATACTATAGCAATCATATCAGTATTAAACCATAAGAGTGATGCTCACTCTATCAATCAACCAACATAACCATATCACAACAGCCATACCAGGAATGCCTCAAGCATTCACCATACAATAAGCAAGAGTATCCATCAAGACAACTATGTAACCATACCAAAGTTTCTATAGTATATCTAAGCCCATAGAATGCAGATCTGGAACTTGCTTCAGACTTCAAGAACCTGGCAGCAGCTCACACTCAAGTCTCCATGACTTCATCCAACTGTACATGCTTTACCTTCCTTCAGCTCACGTGTGTACGTGCTCTGGCTCACTGCAACCCGCATATATACGCTCTTTGGCCCACTGTTGCTCGCGTACTTCTTCAAAAACTAGGGTTTTTGAACTTTCGAAACTTTCGCTGTCAAGATCTCAGACTTAGGGAAACTTTGATGCATCCATGAGATACTCCAGTCAATCTCTCTCTCAGAATAGATCTTCAATATATGCTCAAGAGATGATTTTCACAAGAGACTCTTGCTTCTTATTTATACTCTCCAAGTAGCTTCATTAGAAACATCTTCTAGGCCACTTTGTCCTTACAACCACTTTGTCCACATAGTCACCTATGTCCAAATTTGTCCAATTTGTCACTTGTCCATGTATTCACTTTATTATTTAAATAATCCTCCTTGACTTTGTCACTTCACTTTATTATTTAAATAATCCTCTTTGATTTTGTCACTTCACTTTAATATTTAAATAATCCTATTTGACTTTGTCACTTCACTTTATTATTTAAATAATCCTCCTTGACTTTGCCACTTCACTTTATTATTTAAATAGTCCTCTTTGATTCTGTCACTTCACTTTATTATTTAAATAATCCCTTCTTTGCAAGCACTTTGACTTCTTTGACCTTTTGGGGCTTCAAGCCAACATATGAGGGTCCTCCAACTTTGTAAGGCCATAACTCTCAAACCGTGAGGAGTTATGTGATGTTCCACATACCAACGGAAATGGATTGACAAACACTATCCATCTAGGATAGTTTCATGGACAAATTCAATGATCTTCATCTCATTATTCCACAATTAAGCATGGGTTATCTAACCATACTACTAGGATAACTCAACCGCAAAGCATTTTTCCATGAGAGATTCACCATAAGGGGACCACTTTGGAGTTCACCACAAAGCATCTTCCCGTGAGGGATTTCACCATAAGGGGACCACTTTGGAGTTCATCCATTTGTACAACCATGAAAATACAATAATGTGTCATCTTTTACATCAATCCAACTATGCATCAAATGACCACACATTGATCCATCTTCATCTATGCATCATATATCGATGAAACCATATTGATCCATCTTCATCTATGCATCTCATCATATCACTATGACTCCACTTGACATCAACCCATTTACATCAAGGACAATACATGATCCATCAATCACTATATCAATATACTATGACAAGACATTATTCCTTTGACATCAATCATTTGGCATCAATGATAACATGATCCAACAATATCCCCCTTTGGCATTGATGGAAATACCAAAATTGATGTCAACACCAATCATTGATGGAAACATGTAGACAAGGCATTTCTCTACATCAATAGTCATCTCAATCACATCAATGTGACTATCTCTCCCCCTCTGACATCAATGGAAAAGGGTCTTTCTCCCCTTCGGGTTGCATCCCCTGTCTGAATGCCTTTGATCTTCCTCTGAATAATATCTCCCCTTTTGAACAAGGGATATCACTCTGATGTAATGTTGAAGATATATAGCTCATGCTCCCTTGTGACCATCGCTCCCCTTGGAACTATGCCTCTATGCTCTTTCTCCAAGCATAGGTCTCTTTTTCCAGTATTTATCTTTGCATTTGATAAATCTCTCCTCCAAGAATCATGGGAAGAAGAATGACTCCCCCTATGGGTATGTCTCCCCCTATCTTCTATGCAATATGAACAATATGTTACCACTACAATATGCTTCTGTTGTAAATGCTACTGCTCAACCGGAACATAGATCAACTGCTCTTTCTATGACGATCCTTGGACTTGTCCATGCATCAAACGCATGCCATACCACACATCATGAAACAAAATATATGTCAACAATGAATAGAGAATCATGAAAAAAACATCAACCAAGTACATCATGTTTCAACCATGCACAATACCCATGTACATCAACCATGTACATCAATACCATATCATATGCCATAAGATATCATCAATGGAGTGCATCAAAAATATGCCTCTACCAACATGCCAACCATGTGCCTCAAACAAGTGTCATATCACTCATGATATGCCTCTACCAAGAACCAAGTGCCACAATCATGTATCTTAATCAAATGAAGTGTCTCAACTATATCATCCATACATCAACAAGTGCACCAAAAATGTACCACTTGTACCAAGCAAATGCATCAACCATTCACCAATACCACAACAAGGTGAACTACAATCAAGATGTGTCCTCATGCATGTATGTCATATCCGCCATAAAACATGTACCAATCATACTGCCAGTAGGTACCTCTAACAATGTACCAAAAGTGTATCAATCATGAATCAATTACAGATCAAGCTATGATGTACAATATGACCACCTTGTCAACTCATGAACTACATGTTCCACTATGTAGCCCATCCTCATGCCAAATGCATGCACCAAGATATCCAACAAATATGAATCTCACAAAATATCAATGGAGCTCAAATATGTATCAGCCATGTATCCCAACAGATCATCCTCAACCACCATTCACTGCAACAAATACTAAGCATCCAATAATACATTTACTAGAAGTGTTCCTCAATAGATAAATGACATCTCTAGCTAGCACCATCATGATATATCTCATAACCAAAATTCCATAACTCCATTGTCACAACCAGCAATGTTCCTCAACAGAAAAAAGTGTCTCAATCCACACTATAGGGTTAGTACCATGCATCCACACTCAACCATATGTCATCACCATACCTACATCAATTATGTATGCCAACATGTAATCATGAAAACCTGCAACAAACCATGATAGACCCTCCAACAAACCATGTCAGATCCTACAACATAGAGTTATACCATCATATCATACTGCAACTCATATGCATAGCCTTTTTCCAAGACTCTTTACCACAGATGTGTGGCTTGCTGTATAGACATCTCGTGTATGTATGCGACCTATTCATAGGTCATCTTGCGTATGTACGCGACTGTTACCATTGTAACCCGTGTATTCTTCTGAAGATGACAAACTTGAGCTTCCCTTAAGGCTGCCATTCTGTTCTGATTGTTCAGTTTTCTTCACCCACTTCTTAAGGTGTCCCAACTTCTCAGAAATTGAGCTCCGAGATTTCATATTTTCAAAAATGTCTTCCTTCCTAACTTCATGCCTTCTTCTATTCATGCTATATGAAGTCCTCATCATGGACTTTCTTTTTGTGTTCCAACAATTCTGGGATTTGTGGCCAAATCCACTACATCTGTAGCATCTCATGGTGTGACAATGAGCAACAATATGTCCTACTTGATTACATCTCCAACACCTTAGGGTTTTATGAAATATTTCAATATCTTTCCTTGCATAATATTTACATTCCAAATCTTTGTGACCATATTCATTACATGAGTAACATTGACCATGAAAAACATTTTCATACCTATGCTTTGGTGCCCATCTTGAAGGTGTCTTGAATTTTCTTTGAGATGTAAGGATGGCTTATTGATGTCTTCCTTGCTTTGTTCTTTTGAAACTTTCCTTGCCTTTTGTATATGGTTGACTTGAAACATTATTTCCATCTTTTGAGAGTGAGGGACTTACCTCATGCTTCTTTGAGGTGCTTGCTTCAACATGTGTAGCTTCTTTGTTGTATCCAAGACCTATTTTATCATTTGGTGATCTTTGACTATCCAATATATCATTCAATATTGTTGAGCTATTCAAGAACTTGTTTGACTTCTCTACTTTCTTTCTAAGATCAACAACTTCAGCTTCCAACTTATGGCATGACTCTTCCTTTTCATTTACTTGATTCTTTAGTAATTCATCTAACCTTTTGGCTTCTTCAATTTGGGTCTTGAGATGGACATTAACTTCAAGAACTTTTTTTAATCTCATCATCTAGCTTATTATTCTCTTCTATTTTATTCTTTAGTCTTTTGATCTCTTCTTCTTTTTCTTCAAATTGAGTCTTTTTACTTTCTTCTTGTTCCTTGAGCATTTCCTTTAACTTCAAGATATGCCTTTGATTTTTCTTAAGAAACTTTCTGGTGTTCTCAGAAAGATAGTTGTACTCTATGTAACAATGGTCATAGTTGTATTAAAATAGACCCCATTCAACTTTCCTTTTAAGATCTGATAGTTATTCTTCTAGTTCTCCCATGGGATAACTATCATCTAATTCTACATATACTATATCTAGATTTTCTTCTTCACTTGTAGAGAAATATTCAACATCATCATATTTTGAAATATTACAATCAGGGGTTTTTGGAGATTCTTTACCTTCATTGATCTTGATGGAGTTTCCTTCAAGGTCTTCCTTTTTGCCAACATCATCACATTTAGAATCATTGCAATTCGAGGATTTTGGAGATTCTTTACCTTCATTGTTCTTGATGGAGTTTTCTTTAGTGTATTCCTTCTTGCTTTGGTATGTCTCCTCTAGCTTTAGCCATAGATCCTTGGTGGAAGTGCATTGTTCCATGATCTCTTTGATAGAGCTTGAGAGTCCACTAAGAATGGTCTTAAGAGCCAATGCATCATTCTTCTTTTCTTCCCTTTGAGCTCCAAACTTTGACTTGTTCTTCAAAGGAATTGATCCACCAATAACTACTTTCCAAACACCCGCTCCTATTTCCTTCAAATGCACTTTCATTTCTATTCTCCGTGTAGAATAATTTTCCTCATCAAGGATTGGAACTTCATCATCCATTTGTGTGTCCATGGATCTCCTCCAAGCTTGTTAAGGCTTATAATGAAAACCTGGCTCTGATACCAATTGTTGGACACACCGAACACACTGAGGGGGGCGGGGGTGAATCAGTGTAGGGATCTTTTTCAAACTTCCCTTCACAAAAATTATTAGCTAGCAATCACCAATTACTCAACACTCATTACTGTCATTTATAATTAGTTGTATGTAAACATATATCAGCAACATATAACAACAAAATATATCATCAATAAGACATCACCACAAGGAACACAAAGAACACAAGATGTATGTACAATTTTATTTTTATTACGGACTGCAATCCTTGGGTTATCAGCAACAACTGAATAGAGTTACAACTCCACAAGAGCAACATCTCTACAATGAAAGACTCAACTTAGACAACTCAAAACCAACTGAGAAGAGAAATAATTCCTCAACATATACCAATCCATCAATAGGTACACGACCTGTCAGTAGTGCAGAACGTGTATGTATGCACCCTACTAGTAGTACAACTCTTGTATGTACGCAGCCAGTCTGTACTACATCCTGCATGTTCCTTATGAACAATTAGGGTTTTCTCTCCATGAAAAACTCAGATCCTCTGCAGCCTTCAGTCACATCTACTTTTGTCTTTCACTATCGAATTTGAACCATAACCAATCTCAACATATCTATGCTCTCCAACAACTTACTCATGCTCCTCAACCATAAAATATGAATGCTAATTAATCATGTATAAGAAACCAGTATACGATGGCAAACATATCAGTACTGAACCATAATAGTGTTTCTCACTCTATCAATCAACCAACATAACCATATCACAATATCCATACTAAGAATGCCTCAATAAATCACCATACAATAAGCAAGAGTATCCATCAAGACAACTATGTAACCATACCAGAGTTTCTATAGCAGATCTGAGCCCATACAATGCAGAGCTGGAACTTGCTTCAAACTTCAAGAACCTGGAATCAACTCACACTCAAGTCTCCATGACTTCATCCAACTATACGTGCTCTTCCTTCCTTCAGCCCCTGTGTGTACACGCTGTGGCTCACTACAGCCCGCGTATATATGCTCTCTGGTCCACTGTTGCTCCTGTACTTCTTCAGAAACTAGGGTTTTTGAACATATGAAACTTTCACCGTCAAGATCTCAGACTTATAGAAACTTTGATACGTCCATGAGATCCTCCAGTCAATCTCTCTGTCAGAATAGATCTTCAATATATGCTCAAGAGAGGATTCTCGCAAGAGACCCTTGCTTCTTATTTATACTCTCCAAGTAGCTTCCTTCGAAGCATCTTCTAGGCCACTTTGTCCACATAGTCACCTATGTCCAACTTTGCCCAATTTTCCACTTGTTCATGTATCCAATAGCCACTTGACCACTTAACCCATTTTCCTCATTTTAGGGTTAACCTTCTTATAACCACTTTCCATAATTAGAAAGTTCTCCATTTACTTTATTATTTAAATAATCCTCATTGACTTTGTCACTTCACTTTATTATTTAAATAATCCTCTTTGATTTTGTCACTTCACTTTAATATTTAAATAATCCTCTTTGAATTTGTCACTTTATTATTTAAATTGACAACCTTAGCATGCTTTTGCTTCTATCCCTCCTCTTGTTCCTCCCTTTCCTTTTGCTTTTATCAAATTAGAATTGGTTGAAGAAGTTGAACAAATTCATTAGTTAAGTTAATTAAAAGACTCAACTAAATTTAGTTAGGGGGAAGAGAAATAATTATAATAAGGTTCATAAATAAATAATAACTAGTAGGTGGGACCCCTTGTGACTCCCTTTAGTTCATAACAATCATAACATAACCATTAGGTAAGCAAAACACACCTCCTTGTGTCTCCTATCAACATATTCACTTTTGGTAATTTAAATTCATGAAATTTGAAATTATTTCAAAAATAATGCTCATATATCCAAAATAAACATGTTGTCCAAAGATCCCTGAAGTCAACTGTCATAAAACAATAAAAACTCGAAATCGATATTTCCCAGTTTGTGATGCAACCCTTCCTTGATTGTTACTGTCACCTCTTGATTTTCCTGAACTTTCCTTTGGCTATGCAGAGCCTTTAGGCCTAATCTCACTGATCACGTGGGAACAATCTTCCCTCAAATGCATCTGGGAAGATACAGATTTGTCAAAGCCATTGGAGGGTGAGGAGGGGGAAACAATGACTTTTCCTTTATCAAGGGCATGGTGGGACTTAGTTTTCAATCTCTTTATAGCATGGGAGGATTGCACTGGCGAGTGGTCAAGGGCAGCGTGGGGGATGGGGTTAACTAGTGGAGGAGCATGCAAAGACAATTTGGTCCAGCCACGATGTTGGAAGACGGTCGAGTGGACAATCTCCTGCCATCCATTATTTTCAGGGACCTTGGGTTGTAATGAAACATGAGGAGGTACAGGGATACTGAGTGGTTATGGGGCTTGGAAGGGAGGCCTTTCAGGCCTAGGTTGGACTATTCCCTGCGCAATCCAATTGAAGAATCGGGCATGAAACAATTGGCTAAGCTCTTCTGAATCACCGTCAAAATGTATGGAGAACCTGGGCCTTCTTGGGCCTCAGTTCCAATTACCTCTACCTCTGTTTCCTCAACCATGGCTACCTCAACTGAAAAAACTCATCTTGCATGTGTGATCAATTAGCAAATAGTCTTTTAAATAACCATACATGAAAACTCTTAAAAATATGAAATAGATTTGGCTCAGCAATGTATCAGACTCATGCAATCCAATCCATACAATTGTTTTACTGTTAATCAATGAGCAGGGGGGTGAAAAAGGGTTCTGGGATATGTGAGGCGGTTGTGTTGAGTGAAAATATGATATAATGAGGGGGAAAAGACATGGTTACTGCTCAATGACAACAACAATCAACTGAAAAGAAAACCAATAAAGAATCATTGCAATCCACACAAGACACTACCACTTCCAACTGCCTTAACACCAAAATTATCTTGACTGTAATCAATCTCAGAACAAGGAGTGAAAAAATGAAATGGGAAGGTGATGGGATTTGTAATTAGCGGAAAATGAAATAATGGAAGGGAAGAAAGACGATTACTGTTCATGAAATTAATTAAGTGATCCATAAAACATGCTACGAAAAGAGATGCATCAACCATCAACAATTGTTGTGCAATTTAACTAGTTCACTATTCATAATCAAATATCCAACGCGGTGCTATTGCGAGACAGTATGTATTCCACACAATTTGTAAGAGGTTTTGTTCCCTTCATTCACATACTTTTCATTTTATAACAATTTTCAAATAGTACTCATTTCCAATCTTTAAACTATCAAAATCAACCACTGCCCATGCATTTCTTCAATCCACAATAATATTCAATCATGTTTTCAAATGAACAATGAAGTCACTATTACTGCAATCGGGCCTATCATTTAAATGCAGTGATATTTGTTAAACATACATAGGTACTAACCAAAGTAATCAAGACCAAATTGCCATGCCTAAATTGGAAATTAATCATACAACCAACAACCACCATTTAGACACAAGCTATGCACAGGGTAATTCACCCAGGCAATGTAGTTTTGCCACTGTAAAAAAAAAAATTCAATATGACTTAAAAGTTGGGCCATCCATCCAACACAACGAGGTGTCAACAACAAGGCTGTCTCAACAAAAGATCGGGATGCAACAGAACACGCTCAAAACTCTGTGAGTATCTTTGACTTGTGATAACTCAAGCCATCTATGTTATACACAGTGCACAACTATCAAAACACTATGATGCAACATTTCCACTTAACACAAAAAACACACAGTCATGACAATAACTCAATCCATCGGGCCGAGCCATCGACTTAATACAATATTTCTTCGATTTAGTCACACCATAATTGACCATGCTGTGCAACTTAAGGCTTATACAATTGAACAAACATAAGGATGCAGTGGATATCTTTTCTACAGTCATCTGGTTCAATAATCATTCGGCTCCCAATAAACCCAAGTTACCATGACTATTATTTCATTTTGAAAAACACCATCCACACAACGTGATATGCGTGAGTTGTAACCAATGCTAGCTAATCATCCAAATAATCATTAGTGCAAATACCAGTGACTGTGTATCAACCAAACAATTCACCACTATCTTAAAAAATCAATCAACCTAACAAGTTGTGGCAATTTCACATACCCACGCTTTAATTCAAATCGAGGAAGAGGCCTTATTTATTAACAATATTGAGTTATAAAGAGAGTGACTATGTATAATTTGAAAGTGCAATCAGCAATGTAGAGTTTACCACTGTTATAATAGAGGGAGTGACTATATACCGACCAACATGATTGTCACAAGACTGAAGATGAAGATGAAGATGAGAAATTTGCCTTCAAGAATGAAGATGAGAAATTTCAGTTGGTCTTCAAGAATGAAGATGAAGATGAGAAATTTTCCAGGTCCGAGAAGGTTAAGAGTCCAACATATACAGCAGCAGTGGAGTTGTTGAGATCAGTCTCCAAGTGGGAGATTGTTGGTTGTGGAGCCTGATTATCTTCCTGATTCAGAGGTATTTTAATTTCAACCATGTTTATACCCCATGAAGTATGTACACTCTTCCTCATGGGGGAGTGTAGAGGGGGGGTACCCCCTCGACTGGGGGGTTTGGGGACAAGCGGGCCCCCAGCGGGGGTTCGGGGGCGAAGCCCTTGAAGAAAAATTGCCTTGTAAATGTATATTGTAATTTCATTGTAAATCTAGACTGTTCACTATAAGGTCACAGATCTAATGGTAGAGATTATGTTAGGGTTTTTTGCCCTAGAAGGAAACCCTCTTTCATGAGGGAAATGTATTGCAGCTAGGGTTGATGGCGAATATCGTATTCTGAGAGAGGAGATTGTGAGAGAAAGAAGAGGAAGTTACAACAGGTTTTGTTGTAGGTTGTATCCCTTCATTTGCTAGATAATAATAAAGGAAGGACCTGGAAATTTCTTTGGTGAATGTAGCCCACACTGGGTGAACCACGTAAATCTATGTCTCTATTGTAATGTGTATCTTCTGTGTTTTGTTTCCGCATTTGTTTTATTTTATTGCTCCACGGTCCTGTTTTTCTAACAAACTCTCCCTCATGTGATCAATATGAGGCAACGTTCTAGGCGATGGATTTGTGGGATACAGACCTAGTGGTACTATCGGTGGATATTTCTCTCAATGGAGTGATCAAGAGGAACCATGTTTTTATGTTACACCATCTCAATATCCATGTCATGGGAGAGATAATATTTCCCATTAATAATTGTCTACTAGCGATGAGAGGAGAAGGAATGAGGTCACTTGTTGTAAAGAAAATGGTCAGAAGGTGGGGCTTTGGGTTTGGTGCATCTTGCTAATCATCATAGTAATATTTATAATAGATATGGATCCATTGGTTGCAACCATTCCTTTTCATAGAAAATAGTATATTCATTAATTTAATGAAGGTAAGGGTTTAAAAGTTAAGATGTCTTAGGAAATTTGAAAATTCATGGTCTTAGCATTTGTATTGATTAAAAGGGCCATTGTCTACCAAGCGATCATAGATAATAATTTGAAGTTTTTTGGAATGGTAATGTGGATATAATTTTTCCAAGGGATTTTGTTAAGGTAGTTGAACCAATTTTCATATGCCTATCTTAATAAGAAGTCATCATGAAAATATTCGAAAAAAAAATTCCATGTAAAAATTGTTGGCTTGTGAAGTTGGAGGTGCATGTTCAGTGTTACCCAACACCTCAATTCTTGAAAATAGAAAGTATGCCATTGTAAGTATGGCTGGAAGAAAAGTTATGTTTCCATTGTAGTGACATTTAGTCTGGTTAAATATTGTCACAAGTTTGTGTTTGCGTTGGAACTGACCATTTTGAAAATAGACAAGTTTTATTTGTAGGAATCATTAAGTACTAGACATTATGAAGAAAAACTCATGAAGTGCAATAAGAAAGCAAAAAAGAAGATGCAAATAGAATACAAAGATTAATGGTGAAGGATAAATAAGACTCCAAATGAAGAGATTAAACATAAGGTATGCATGGAAATGAGATGTAAATGGGTTTATATTTTGGGCATATCTAATGGGCATGTAATTTATTGGGAATTTAGTAAAGCATTTGGAATGTTTTTTGTACCTGAGATGAAATGCTATAATTTTGTTTTAAGGGGTGCATGATTGGTTGTATCTAACACCCAAATATTGTTTTGTCCAAGATGTAAATATTTTCCATTGGCACGTTGATTTCCTGATGTGTTCATGAGAAACCTATTGAGTCAGGCCTACACTTATTAGTGTGGAAGCACATGTAATCATGTAGCATGTATCCTTCTTATGCATAGAGTGGATGTGGAATCAAGTTGTGGAATAAACCAGTCATATAGGTACAAAGGTGGAAAATGGACTTGTATATAAGCTTAATGGTGAGTCAAAGAAGTTGAATTGTCGATTAAGGAGGGAATGTGAGATGAAGTAATCTCAGAATGTGTGAAGATTGGGACCAAGTTATGACTAAGGGACAGTCTAATGTGTTGATGAATCATGCAGGTGAAAAATATTTCTAGGCAACTAGAAAATACAATGGATGGCACCCATGTATCTCTATAGATGGATTGATTTTTATATGGACATCAATGGTCAATTGTTTGCAGGTACAAGAGGAAGAAGCAGTTTAATTTAATCAGTTTTGTGCAAGTACAAAAAAAAGAAGAAAAAGACATCTCGAGGATGAAACTCATAGTGAAGAAAGCCCAAGAGATTGTGTGCATCATAAATTAGCTTCCCCATCATGATGGTTCCTGGCCAGTCAAAACCATTTGTGTGTGAGGTTCATGGTCAAATGAAACCATTTGTGTGTAAGGTTCATGGTCAGTCAAAACCATTTTTGTGTGTGATATTCGTGCTCAGCTGAAACTACTTGTATGCAAAGTTTGTGTCCAGCTAGAAACCACTTGGTGTGATGGTTCATGGTCATCCAAAACCACTTGAGGGTTAAGTCAAAAAATACCAAGGTGATTTATGATGAGGGGAAAATAGTAAAATGAGGGATCCCAAGACTGGAAAAAATGAAGGACCGATTCATTATCTTGGAAAGGACTGTCGAGAAAATGATGGACACCTCGTGCTAACATGGTGAGAAGGTCGACCTGATGGAGACTTATATGGACAAGATGAAGCTTGTGTTTAACAAAGTAATTCATGAGTGCTAGTCAACTTCATATTTTATGACTGATGCCTTGACAACCGACATTCAGGACAGACTCAAAGCAATAGAGGATTTACTTTCCACAGACACATAGAAGTTGAAGGACCAAGATGACACCATTACATTGTTGAAAATATATTTGGTTAATGGATATAGATTTTTTTTCATGCTGATGAGAATCAACATAAAGGAACCAGAGCCATATGAGGGAACTCACAATGCTAAGTTTTTGGGAAAATTTTCTTGGGACATTGACCAGTACTTGGAGTAGTTGAATGGAAGTTTGAACAAAGCTAAGGTGAATACCACAATGACGTTCTTGACAGGAATCACTAATCTTTGGTGGAGGAACCATTGAGAACCATTGAGAAGATATCTCTATGGCATGGGGTAAACCACAACAGATGGAATGACACACAGAAATCAACTCTAATCCCAAGTATGCTATATAAATGAAATGCTAACAAGACAAGGCCAAGAGCCTACCTCGTCTGAGCATTTGATAAAGACCATCGTTGAGCACACAACTCAAATATTTATACCTGCAACTTGTCCTCAACAACTAATATACGCAAGAATATGGTGATATATATTGTTATCATATAAACTAGCATAATTTATTAACATTCATGAAAAATATGCCCATGGAATAATAATTAAAATATTTGCAAGATATCAATTAGAGGAAAACAGAGTATTTCTATTAACATAATCAACATAAGTATATATGTGAAAAACTTATGTGCCAGCACACACCGGAACGGAGAAACCAAGTCCCTCCATCTGGGCCTCCACCACTTCAATCCTACACCAAAGACAAGATCATATAAAGTAGACAATGAGGTTCTCTATCAAATACGAAAGATCTTGGGGGATGAACAATGAGTTTAGACTTTTATAAAGGGATGAAGACTCAATGTGAAGTGAAATTTCTCCAGAGTATCTTTTCTCTCAAAACCTGAATTCTCTCCTCTTCCAAGGATTGGATATGGCTCGATTTATAGCCTTCAAGTGTAACTGGAATTCTCAGTGTTTCCAGTATATGGAATTTCATGGATTATGGATCTCGTGATATGACATGGAAACCCAACATAATTTTTAATTTTGAGCACCAAACTCGATGTACGTGAGTTGTAGTGGAGCAACCTGCATAAACGCTTGTTGTCTAACTGGTAGGGCGCATATATGTGGAAAAATGTTCTTTTTTGGCTCTGGAAGTTACAAAAGGGTACTTCAAGTCTACATAGGGAAATAGAAAGGCCATCCGAGAAAGTTGCATGTGGTGAGGAAACATTTTCTATAATAGATCCCTCCTAATGTGTGAGGTCATAGGAGTATCTGGGATGGCCGAAATACATTATAATTCTTAGAAGTGGAGTAATGGAAACTTAAATAGAAGTGATAGTTACTCATGATAATATTAAAATCCATAATAACTTTGTATACATGGATTCCAATCTAAATTACACTGCAGATCCATGTGGAATTATACCAAATAGTTGTTTATGGCAATGGATAAGACATAAAAAGTAGACACATGCCATAGGTTATCATAGTCACGAACAAGGACTATTGGAAATCAGTCTCAAAATTAATCTGAAGATATCTATATACAATGGAGTACAATCTGATCTCCCATGATCATTGAATTTATATAGGTATTGGTCCAATGAAAGACAATAATAGAATAGGAATGTTGCTACTGTAAGATGGAGGTCTTCTACACTATCCACCGAAGGTGCAAGTATACATCATGTGAATACAGGATTTGATGTCAAACATAATGATTACCAATTATTAAGGTATATCGTTAACAAATGTGAGACAACCTATCGATAAAGAAAGTAGGTATCAAGGCACCGAGTACATTATTACAAGTGTGAATAAGGGTGTTGAGTTCGAACACTTGAATAATACATCGATCATGAGATATTAATGTATTCCCAACTGTCAATGGTGGGAGAACCTGCCACTGATGACTGCAAGCCTCTAGGTACTCATATGACTCTAGGTCTCACTTCCATAATGGATGAGATGAAGTCGATGGAAGGAGACCCATTTAAAGGATATAATTAGGTCATCTCTCATCAGTCAGCATGAGGTACAAAGAAATATCTTGATGATTAGGAGGAGCTCGGACGAATAGGATGTTCACGAACCAATGACCTTATGCATCTTTCGCATGCACCAAATGTAAGTAGTGCACAAAAAGTACCCTATAAATAGTAGCCAATAAGGAAGACTGTCTACAAAGGTGAGGAACCCACCAATAAGGCTAATGGCATCCAATAGATTGCATGAATCCCAATGTGTGAATAGATTTATTTTCGTCGAACATAAGGGAAACCCCCCAATCACTGACTAATGAGGAGATGTTGACTGCTTGGTTCAAAGTTACCTACCCATAATGAAAGTAGGACTAGGGTGCACAATAGGACTATAAATTTATGTGAATCTGAGACATATTGAGGGTATGACCTATAGATTCTAACCTTGTACAATATCTACTGCAAACAGATATTCAAAAACAGAATAGAAAAGATACAATGGAAAATACAAATATTACACAGAGATTTTTCCCCTGGAAACCCAAACTGGGAAAACCAACATATTTTATATTCATTCACGTGTAATATATTGTTTACAATAAAATATACATATAGGATCCATCGGCATCCAAAACCCTAACCCAATGAACTGTATTAGTCCAAAACCCTAATTCCTTAACTGGAAATAGAAAACCATCGACAAAAACCATGTGCCGAAAAAACACCTAAATACGTGACACATTTCCTGAAGCAGGTAACACTACTACTTGTGCAAAGAATATAAAACATACCCAACATTATCCCACTTGTTGTTTTCTTTACATACAGGGGGTTACAGGGTTACATAGTCAACAATCCAAGGCAACAATGCCCATGGATCCTCTGCACCAAGAGAACTTCTCAATGCTCACATATTTTTCTAATGAGTTTGCAACATTATTCAAAGTGTCCACCTTCATTAGTGATACTTTATTTTATTCAATCATGTCTCTCACAAAGTGATATTGAACATCAATATGCTTTTTCTTTGAATGATAAGCCAGGTTCTTCGCCAGAAAAATTGTACTCTGACTGTCACACTCTATCCTTACAACTTGTTGTACCAACCCAATACCTGAACACAATATTTGTAACCATACTTCTTCCTTACCTACATGAGTGGTTGCCATTTATTCAGCTCCTGTAGTTGAAGGTTCCACTACAGCCTATCTTTTGCTCATACAACATATTGCTCCTCCAAACAAGTTAAACACATACCCGCTTGTAGATCTCCTACTATCTAGATCTCCATCTCAGTCTGCATCCACAAAGCCATGTATATCCACCACTCTATCCAATACCAGTCTTCTTTCATAGCAAAATCCATACCTAGTAGTGCCACGTAAATACCTGAAAACCATTTTTACTGTTGTCCAATGCTCCTTCCCTAGTTTTGACATATACCTGCTCAAAACTCCCACTGCATGTGTAATGTCTGGTCTAGCACAGACCATTTCATACATCAAACCACAAACTGCACTCACATATGGAACATGAGACATGTCCTCCTCTTCTTCATGTGTCTTGGGACACTGATCTGCATATAACTTTACACAAACAAGAATGGTAACCTTGATTGGTTTACATTCCTGCATATTAAACCTCTACAATATTGTCTCAACATATTTTCTCTGATTTAACCAGAGTTTCCTCTTTTTCTAATCTCATTTAACTTCCATGCCCAAAATGAAATTTGAAGCACTGATATCCTTCATGTTAAATTTATAGGACAACTAAGTTTTCACATCCTAGATAATCTCCTTGTTGTTTCCTATCAGCAACATGCCATCCACATACAAGACCAAATAAATCAAATGATCACCAATTAATTTAAAATACACATAGTGATCCTCTTTGCTTCTTGTGAAGCCAAGTCCCAGCATATATGTATAAAAAAAATTATACCACATGCTTTTTGATTGTTTTAAACCATACATGGACTTTTTTAGCTTGCATACCAGCTCCTTGTTTCCCTTCACAGCATAACCTTTTGGTTGCTTCATATAGATTTCTTCTTCTAGATCCCCATGCAGGAATGTTGTCTTCACATCCATATCTTTTTCTTCAAAATAAAATGAAGTAGAAACAGATAACATAAATCTTATAGAGGTTAAATTGGAAACAAGAGAAAATATCTCACCAAAATCAATGCCCTCAACCTGGGAATAACCCTTTTCTACTAACCGAGCTTTGTATTTCTCCACTTTTCCTTTTGCATTCAACTTCTTTTTAAATACCCATTTTCTTCCAATGGGTTTTCTTCCACTGGGAAACTCCACTAGATCTGAAGCCTCATTCTTATCCAAAGATGTCATTTCTTAGTGCATAGCCCTTTTCCATAGATTTCCATCCTCTGAATCCACTTCCTCCATGACAGTTCTAGGATCATCATCAGTAATAGACAAAGAAAAATTTGAACAGAAATCAGATGGAGTATACCTTTATGGTAGCCTTCTTTCTCGAACCAATCTCCTCAATACTAGAATATGAGGATCTTCATCTTCTAATTCATGTTCTTTTGTAGAGTCTGATTCATCATCCTTTAAATCAAACTCTATCTTGTCTGGTTCTTCCTTACTTAGTAGGACTTCCTGTTTAAAAACATCCTTCATTTCTCTAAATACCACATCTCGGCTATACACTACCTTCTCAGTTTCTGGGTTCCAAAGCTTATAACCTTTGAGACCATCTTTATATCCAATAAAGATACACTTTTCAGCCTTCTTATCCATCTTACTCCTGTTTTCCTCTAGAACATGAACATATGCATCGCATCCGAATACCTTGAGATGTGTGAGAGAAGGTTCCTTACCAGTCCATACCTCTTGTGGAGTCTTGTCATCCAACATTGATGAGGGTGATCTGTTGACCAGGTAACATGCAGTACCCATTGCCTCTACCCATAATTCTTTCCTTAACCCGACACCACTTAGCATGCACCGTTATTTTTCCATCAGTGTCCTATTCATCCTTTTGCAAATCCATTCTGCTAAGGTGTATATGGAGTAATCTTCTGCCTTGCTATACCACACTTCTTACAGAATTCTTCAAATTCATTTCTGTAGAACTCTCTACCATTATCTGTCCTCAACACCTTAATTATTTTCTCTGTTTGATTCTCAACAAGAGCCTTAAACTCTTTAAACCTATCAAAGACTTCAGATTTCTTCCTGAGGAAATATATCCAAGTATTCCTCAAGAAGTCATCAATAATGAGATGTAGTACACAGATTTTCCCAATGGTGGGACCGAAACACGTCCAAAAACATCATTGTGAAATAGCTGTAAGATTCCTTCTTCCCTCTTTGCACCCGAGGGGAATCTTACTTGATTTTTATTTCCATATAAACAGTGTTCACAAAAATCAAAATCCAAAGAGAAGTTAGACATACCTTCAACCATACCTTTACCATGTAGTAGTCGAAGACCCTTCTCTTCGATATGCCCCATTCTTTGATGCCACAACATAACCTTTTCTCCAAAGACTGTAGGAGTTCTTTCTTCTTCAACTCCAATATCAGGAACAATGGAACTATTACACCCATCACTAATAGTTCTTCCTTCTAGATAATATAGAGCTCCAAACCGAACTCCTTTCAACAACACCATTTCTCCTTGAACGATCCTGCAGGTTTCCTTTTCAAATATTGTTTTTACCCCTGCATCGTCCATTTTTCTTACAAAATTTAAATTTATGGCCAAACCTGGGATGTGAAAAACACCAGGCAGTTTTCTAATCCTTCCATCTATGAGCCTCAACTTGACTCTTTCTCGTCCTATGATTCTAGTTGTCGAATCATCACCTAAGAAAACATTATCTCCATCATACCTTTCATATTCGCAGAACCACTCCCTGTGGGGAGTCATATGAAAGGATGCACCAGATTCAACCAACCATGCCTCATGATCTGCATGTGTGCTTAAAGAATCCATGTACACATCCCCTCCTTCCTTGGAGATCTGCTCTTCTACAGAATGAGATTCTTCAGATCTCTTCTTTTTCTCAACCTTGGATCTACACTGCTTCTTGTAATGTCTTTATTTTCCACATATCCAACATACCCTTACAAAATTTCCAGAAGATTTAGATCTACCCTTAGACTTATATCTCCCACTTGAGAAATTAGATATATTCCTTTCGTGGGAACGTCCTCTTGCAAATAATGTGTCTGTGCTTTGTCCTTCAATATTCTTTCATCTCATCTCCTCCGAAAACAAGGATGATACAACTTCTTCAAACTTCAAGGTAGTTGTATTACTACCTATGGACACAACTAGACCATCCCAGTGTTGTGTATGTGTTATATTCTTTGCATGTGTGTGTGTGTGGGTGCGTCATATATGATAACTGCATCTTAAGATCCCTCATACTAGTGCTTTGTTTGTGTCATGTGCGTTGGGTGCTTTCCTAGGGGGGTCCCAGGGGGGGTAGGTATGCCCCCCTGGTTACGCGTAGCATTTGGCACCAGGTGTAGCCTGTGGTCAACGGGGTTCAGGGCAGTGCCCAAAAATTTGTTTTTTGAGTGGTTTTGCTATTTTTAGTGATTTACTAAAAATAATACCAGTTTTAGGGATTAGGGTTTTGGTATCTACAGAATACCTAAAAACATTATATATATATATTGTATAGTGAATGGTGAAATTCGATATAATGAATATAAGAAAGGTTTTCCCGGTTGATGGTTTCCGGTATAATATCTCTGTGTACTATGTGAATGAGCCATTGATTAAATTCTATTTTTCTTAAGAATATATATGCATTGTTTACTTCATAGGTTTAAAACTTACATGTGGTATCAGAGCTTGTTTTTGTCTTCAGAGGGACGCCTTTGTTGTTGAGGGTTTGGCTCGGTCCTGATATATCAAGTTTATCTTGGGTCTGTGATAAACCTAGGTTTAGTGAGAGATTTTGTAGTGGTGATTTGAGTGCAGAAAGAGGAATGGAAATTTCTTCTAGAATCGAGATAGAGAAGTTCAACGGTAAAAACTTTTACCTATGGAAGTTGAAGATGGAGGACCTTCTTGTAGACAAAGAACAATTGATCGTTGTGGATCCTGGTACACAGCCTACTAGTACACCATCTACTACCACATAGGCTATGGGTACACATCCTACCAGTACAAAAACTACCAGCACACCACCGATTGGTATGTCGAAGGAAGATTGGGAGAAGCTGGACATAAGAGCACAGAGTACTATTCGACTCTGCGTGGAAGATTCAGTTTTGTTGAATGTCTCCGGAGAATCTACATCCAAGGAACTATGGGATAAGTTGGGGAATTTGTATCAATCAAAGTCCCTGGTAAACAAGTTGTTTCTTCGAAAGAAGTTGTATCATCTTAGGATGGAAGATGGAGATTCTATGATAGAACATCTAACTGCCTTTAATACTCTGGTAAGTCAACTTGTCTCTATTAATATTACAATTGCAGAAGAAGACAAGTGTATTACTTTGTTATGTTCTTTGCCAGACTCTTGGGATAATCTGGTTGTAGCAATTGGTAGTACCACTCAATCTACATTAAAGTATGAGGATGTAGTTTCATCCTTGTTATGTGAAGAGATGAGGTGAAAAAGAATGGATATTCATGGCACAGATGTTTTATTTGTAAGAGGTCGTACCTAAGACAGGAACCCTGGAAAGCCTTCGGTGTGGAGATCTAAATCTACAGGTAGATCTAAGTCTCCAGGAAAATATTTGAGGAAATGTTGTAAGTGTGGTAAAACAAGGCATTATAAGAAAGATTGCAAGTCTAAAAAGGTTGAAAAACCAAATGGATCTGATAGTACCTCTTCCACAGAGGCGAAAACCTCCACTGAAGAAGGAGGTGATGTTTACTTGGCATCTACAAGTACACATGCAGTCCATGATGTATTGTTGATCGAATCAGGTGCGTCATACCATATGACTCCTCACAGGGAGTGGTTCTCTGAATATGAAAAATATGATGGTGGTGATGTATTCCTAGGAGATGACTCAATAGAAAAAATCTTGGGACGTGGAAGGGTTAAGTTTTTGCTAAAATATGGAAGGATTAGAACACTTCTTGGGGTTCTGCACATTCCAAAACTAGCCAAGAGCCTAATATATGTAAGAAATATGGATGATGCAAGAGTGGATATTGTATTTGGAAATAATACTTGCAAGATGGTACAAGGAGCAATGGTGTTGATGAGGGGAGTTCGGTGTGGAAATATGTACAAGTTGTTGGGAAGCACTTATACTAATGGGTGTAACAATTACGTTGTCCCTGAATAGAGAAATAAAGAAGACAAGACCAATATTGTCCCTGGAAAGAAGACCATGTTGTGGCATCAAAGATCGGGACATATTGGAGAAAAGGGCCTTCGAACACTACACGGTAAAGGTATGGTTGAAGGTATGTATAATTGCACTTTGGATTTTGATTTCTGTTAACATTGCATATATGGCAAACAGAATCGAGTAAGATTCCCATCTGGTGCTACAAGAGAAAAGGGGATCTTAGAGTTTATACACGGTGATGTGTTTGGACCTGTTCTTGTTCCGTCCCTAGGTAAATCTGTGTATTATGTTTCATTCATAGATGATTTTTCAAGGAACACATGGATTTATTTTCTTAGAAAGAAATCTGAGGTATTTGATAAATTTAAAGAGTTTAAGGCTTTGGTAGGAAATCAGACATAGAAGAAAATAAAGGTATTGACAATAGATAATGGTGGAGAATTCTGTGGAAATGAATTCAAAGAATTCTGTAAGAAGTTTGGTATAGCAAGGAAAAAGACTACTCCATACACTCCTCAGTAGAATGGAGTTGCAGAAAGGATGAACAAGACACTAATGGAAAAATCAAGGAGCATGCTCAGTGATGCCGGGTCAGGACAAGAATTCTCAGTAGAGGCAGTGGGTACAACATGTTACCTGGTCAATCGATCACATTCATCAGTGTTGGATGATAAAAATCCACAGGAGGTATGGTCTGGAAAGAAACCCTTTCTTCAACATCTTAGAGTGTTTGGTTGTGATGCTTATGTACATGTTCCAAAGGAAAATATAAGTAAGATGGATAAAAAGGATGAAAAGTGTATCTTTACTGGTTATAAAGATGATGTGAAAGGTTATAAGCTTTGGAACCCAGAAACCAAGAAAATTGTTTACAGTCGAGATGTTGTTTTTAAAGAGGTAAAAGATGTGTCTAAACATGAATTCCTACCAACACAAGAGGAACCTGAGAAAATAGAGCTTGAGTTGGATGATGCAAAATCTAAATCATCTAAAGAAGAGGAAGTAGAGGAAGAAGAAAAAGAACCTCATACCCCAATATTGAGGAGATCCGTGAGAGATAGAAGGCAACCAAAAAGGTATAGTCCACCTGATTTTCGTTCCAATTTTTCTTTTTCTATTACTGATGATGATCCCAGAACTGTCAGGGAAGCAGTGAATTTAGAGGATAGTAAACTCTGGAAGACGGCCATGGTTGAAGAAATGGATGCCTTGGATAAGAATGATTTATGGGATATAGTTGAGTTTCCAGCTGGAAGAAAATCTGTTGGTAGAAAATGGTTGTTTAAGAAGAAGTTTACTGCACAAGATAAAGTGGAGAAATACAAAGGTCGGTTAGTAGCAAAAGGTTATTCCCAGGTAGAGGGAATTGACTTTGGTGAGATTTTTTCTCCTGTTGCTAAGTTAACTTCTATTAGATTTATTTTATCTATTGTTGTTTCTTTTGATATTGAAGTGGAACAGATGAATGTGAAGATAACATTCCTACATGGGGATATAGAAGAAGAAATCTACATGAAACAGCCAGAAATATTTGTAGTGAAGGGAAAGAAAGAGTCGGTCTGTAAGCTAAAGAAGTTACTATATGGTCTGAAAAAATCACCTAGGATGTGGTACCAAAATCTTGACACATACATCCTTGGACTCAGATTTTTAAGAAGCAGGGCTAATCACTGTGTATATTCCAAGAAGGTTGGTAATCACTTTCATTTATGTAGTGTTGTATGTTGATGACATGTTGTTGGTAGGAAATAACATGGATGTTATCAAGGAGGTGAAATCGCAGCTATCCTCCAAATTTGACAGGAAGGATCTCGGTGTTGCTAACTTCATTCTGGGAATGGAGATTAAAAGAGATCGTGCAAACAGGAAACTTTGGTTGAATCAGAGAAAATATGTTGAGATGATATTGCAGAGGTTTAATATGCATGGAAGTAAAATAGTCAAGGTTCCTATTCCTATAGGTGTAAAGTTATCTGTAGATAAGTGTCCCAAGACACAGGAAGAAGAAGAGGACATGTCTCATGTTTCGTATGCCAGTGCAGTTGGCAGTTTGATGTATGCAATGGTCTGTACTAGACTGAACATTGCACATGCAGTGGGAGTTTTGAGCAGGTATATGTCAAAACCAGGGAAGGAGCACTAGAAAATAGTGAAGAGGGTATTCGGGTATCTTCGTGGCACTACCAGTTATGGATTGTGCTACTAAGGAAGACCAAGATTGGACAGAGTGTTGGACATACATGGATTTGTTGATGCAGACTGGGTTGGAGATCTGGATCGCAGAATATCTACAAGTGGGTATGTGTTTAACCTATTTGGAGGAGCAATTAGTTGGATGAGAAAAATACAGGCTATAGTGGTACTCTCAACTATAGAAGTTGAATACATGGCAGTCACTCATGCAAGCAAGGAAGTAGTATGGTTACAAAGATTGTGTTCAGGTACTGGGTTGGTACAACAAGCAGTGAGATTAGATTGTGACAGTCAGAGTGCAATCTTCTTGGAAAAGAACCCAGCTTACCATTCGAAGACAAATCATATTGAAGTAGAGTTTCACTTTGTGAGAGACATGGTTGAGGAAAAGAAGGTGTTGTCGGAAAAGGTTGATACTTTGAAGAATGTTGCAGATTCATTGACAAAGTATGTGAGCATAGAAAAGTTCTCCTGGTGTAGAGTAACAATGGGCATTGCTTCCCTGGATTGTTGACTATATAATCCTCTAGACCCATGGATGTAAAGAAAACAACAAGTGGGAGAATGTTGGGTATGTGTTATATTCTTTGCATGTGTGTGTGTGGGCGCGTCAGATATGACAACTGCGTCTGACGATCCCTCGTACTAGTGCTCTGTTTGTGTTGTGTGCACCGGAAATTTTCCTAGGGGGGGAAGGTATGCCCCCCCTTAGTTATGCGCAACGTTCAGCACCGGGCATAGCCCAGGGAAGCGCCCCGAAAGTTTTTTTTTGGGCGGTTTTTGTTATTTTTAGCGAATTTTTCTATTTTTAGCGGTTTACTAAAAATAATCCCAGTTTTAGGGATTAGGGTTTTGGTATCTACAGAATACCTAAAAAAATTGTATATATTGTATAGTGAATGGTGAAATTCGATATGATGAATATAAGAAAGGTTTTTTCGGTTGAGGGTTTTCGGTATAATATCTTTTTGTACTATGTGAATGAGCCATTGATTAAATTTTGTTTTTCTTAAGAATCTATATGCATTTCTTTACTTCACAGGTTTAAAATTTACACCCAGGAGTATGGTAAAGAACACAATAAATTCGTACATTTATCTTCATCTGAAGTTTTAATCTCAACAGATACTAACTGACTTACCACAGTATTGAAGGCGTTCAAATGCTCTACCACCAAGTCTCGATCTCTCATCCTCAGATTATATAGCTTCTTTCTCAGGTGAAGTTTATTTACTAGGGACTTAGACTAATACAAATTCCCCAAGTTTTCCCATAAATACTTGGTTGTACCTTCCTCTGATACATTCAGTAATACTGAATCAGAGAGACACAGTCGAATTGTGCTCTTTGCCTTCCGATCCAACTTTTTCTAGTCGTCTGCTGAAGTTCCTGTAGGTGTAGTACCTGGATCTATCACGATCCACTGATCTCTGTCCACCAATAGATCTTCCATATTGATCTGATCCAGGTGGATATCGGTGGCCACCCACCTTTTCTGACTGGCTCTAAATAGTTTTCTGGCAATTTTGGCAATTTACTATTTTTAGCAGGTTTTAACTTTCGAGGCCATTTTGAGGGCCTAAATGAAGGTTTTTTGAGATCAAGGTTCTCAATGATAGCCAAAGGTATTATTGATCCCCCAAAATGAATCTCCTCGACGATACCTTTCAAACGAGCTATCATACGCCTAAAACGGAGATCGTATGCAAAAGTTACGACCCCAGGAAGTTGATGTACTAACTTACCCAAATGGGGCCCACATGACTTTTGGCACTTCATCTCCTAGGGTTAGGTTTTTGGATGTCTAGGACTTTTGGAATTCTTGTTTATTGTAAAAAGGCCTCTAGAGCCTCATTGT
>ML819301.1:69923-96589 GCA_009831015.1 Picea engelmannii
CTTTGATTAATAGAAATCATGTATTACTGTATATCTGTGTTTATGGTTGCATCTATGATACATTTCTGTTATATTATTGAATATCTGCAATATCTATGAGAATTTCTTTATTATATCTCCTCTCTCATTTCGTGCCGAAAATAATCTGGATCATGATCTTCCACAACTCAAAACTTTTCCCATTAAACTTCTCGATCTCCAACTTTGAATTGCTTCCCATTTTTTTTCACCTAAAAAGTCAATACCACATATCTCCCACTATGACAAGGATTATCACAGTCCCGAGACAAACCCTTGACCACAAAGGCATCCCCTTGAAGCCAATAAAGCTCTGATACCAAATGTAGATACTGAACTTGTACAATATCTACTGCAAACAGATATTCAGAAAAAGAACAGAAAAGATACAATGGAAAATACAAACATTACACAGAGATTTTTCCCTTGGAAACCCAAACCAAGAAAATCAGCATATTCTATATTCATTCACGTGTAATACATTGTTTACAATACAATATACATATAGGAGCCAATGGAATCCAAAACCCTACCCCAATGACCTGGATTAGTCCAAAACCCTAATTCCTTAACTGAAAATAGAAAACCATCAACAAAAACCATGTGTCGAAAAACCACCTAAATACGTGACATGTTTACCGAGGTAGGTGACATGTTTCCCTAAGCAATATTTTCCAATGCAGGTGACACATTTCCCGAGGTAGATGACACATTTCCCAACATGTCCGACATGCAAATTCAAGAGTTCTGAGACATGGCCAAAACAGACTTATAGACATCCTTTGAACAAGAACATGAGACATATGGATAACTCAAACAACATAGATTTGATGATAAAACTTCATGATGCAGAAGGCATAAATGAAATCTCCATAGGTATTGGAAGAATAACCAATCAAGAGAGTAAACTCTAAGTAACGAGTTCAACTTCCTAAGGTCATGCTAAAAAAAAACTTTGGATGACACTGGACACAAAATGGTGTGCTTTGTTCAAAGGTGACACAACTGCTACCAATATGAGATAATATTCTTTTCCTGCCCATATTTTTTTGTTTTTTCATAGGAAAATAAATGTTATGATACAAGAGAGGAAATGAGTGTCGTGACTAAGAAAATGCCTCCAAACAGTGGAACATACCTATTCTCAATGAAAGAAAGTGCATGTAGGGCATTAACACACAGGGGGATGTTTCCTCTCAGGGTACATGGTGTCAATATGCAAAGGATATAAATAAGGATTTTCTTGGCTAGTGATGCAAATTGATGAGGTAAGAGGCTTATAATGAGAAAGAGGGAACTGGCAATCGACTCAATACTGCAAGCAATATGATGGAATGAAATTACAACTTAACTCCAAAGAATGTCCTTTTTTGTTGATTTAGTCCCCAAGGCCCGAAAAAGTATAAAATAATACCTAGGAGAACTCTTCTAGCCAATGGTGACTATGGTATTCCTTTTTCGTAATTAGTTTACTCGGTATGAAAAAGGGTTAAAGTTACACCAAATAGATGTCCTTTCAAATCCATTTAACGAGTGTGAAATAGATAAGTTCACTCGACAATCTTTTCATTTTTTAGAGAGTCGGAAAAGAGCTTAACTAAGACTCGGGGGGACTCCCATAGGTACAGGATAGAATGCTAGTGAGTAATAATATGGGGTTGAACGCAAAGTCATATTGGAACTATAAGGGACTCCTAGTCCTACATAATAACTTATGCATGGGCATCAAATGGAACAAAGGTTCTAACTAGGGAACCCATGTTTGGTAAGCCTCTACCACTTAATAACGACACTTCTAGTAGTAGTAAGAAGGTCCCATGTCCCTAATAAATGGATTCATAGGAAAATTCAAGAATGAAAAATGGAGTGACAACCTATCTTATAAGTTGGTGAAAGAAAATACATGTCGAAGTCAGGAACGGGTGGTATGATGCTATAAAACACAAAAAAATCCTAGACAAAACCACCAAAACCAACTTTTTCCACTGTACTATTAGTCCATAAGGTAAAAAAATTATCCCAAACTATATGAAGTGAGTATACTAATAGTAAAAAATAGACCATTTTACCATACTGTTTGAGTTTTTTTTCACCCACAAAGTGCATTTTAGGTCATTTTTCCCACAATCTTCAAGTGTCAATTGCGGGAGCTACGATCAATGGAATTGACAACCGTCTGGACCAAGTAAGTGCCTTCCCCATCCTCTTCATTTTTAGTGGTTTAAAACTCAAATTTTGTCCTCATTTTTTTATTTTTAGAGGGCACAAAATGTAAACTAGGGTGTACATGGGTGATGGTTCATCGGGTCGTGTACATGGAGGCATGTATGTGGGAAATAAAATACTTCCTGTATATATGTGTCCCTACACATGACTATTAACATTATAGCCCATGTACAAGTTCACAAACAACTTTTTTATAAAATTTAACTCAAAAAATGACTTTCCTTTGGCAAGATGGTGCTTGAATGGAGGGAGAGGGAGCATGAAGAGGTAGATGCAGCAGTGGAAAGGGATTTAGGGCACCAGCTAGCCTTGAAAATATGTGGCCTTTATAAATTTTGGGCTCTCAAAGGAATGAGGGCTCAAGTGAGGTTACTCCAGATGCTTGTAAACTATTGGGATCTGAAGACAGAGACCTTCAATCTCAAAGGGAAACCATTTAGGATTGAAGTGGATGACATATATTTTATCACGGGATTGTCTCACCGGGGAAAGGTAGTGAATATCAAGGCCTGGGGGCCTGGGGGTGGTATTCCCATGGGGGAATACATTTCCACCCACTATGTTGTAGGCACAGATGAAGTAGTGATCCAACTCCCCATCAGGGCAATCGAGAACCTGAGTTTAAATATCATCGTACTTGTTATTACATGGATCTTAGGTTCTACCTCGTTGCACTGGGAATCGATGCCACTCATGTTCTATCCAATGGAGTGTTTATGACCCAATGTTTATGACTGGTGTACCTCACTATTAGCTAACATGAAGAGTCAGTTAACAGATTGCAAATAGGGAAGAAAGAGAAACTTTGGATTTGCATCTATTTTGTGTAGTTTTTTCTTTGAGCGGGTTCTAGAATTGAGCCCTAGAGTAGAGAAAATTCCACATGAACCACACGATCCAGCCATGTCACGAAAGACCAATGTGATGAGGAAGATGGGAGGTAGTATGGTGCCAACCCCCTACAATGATGAGTTCTTTTTCTTGTGGAATTGACAGGTCATATCCATTGACGACTACTTCTATGTTGGGATCAACTATAGAGGGGATCCAGATATTCCTTTTCCACCAGGTTCCACCTACGGTGATATTGGTAAGAAATGTTTTTATATATTTCATTTTTTTGTTTTTTTTCAAAAAGAATAAAAAACACAAAAAAAATTGTATGGTATCAAGTATTAACAATTTCTTTGTTACGCGGATGTAGGTCCACGATGACCAGATGGATTCTCACGACATCGATGGAGGATCTGGGGAGATGAGAATGCATGAGGATACATAGAGAGAGTGTTGCAAAATGTGCAGAGGAACCTGTCATAGTTGACGCATATGGTTCAAGTGTAGGATCTGCCAGCGGCTATGTAGCGACATGTGGTGGGTGTGCCCCGTGCGTGGGTGTGAATCTTTCGACATATCACAAATGTCATATTGTGCTATCATGATATGCATCTGGTGCCACATGTGTATATTCCATGGTCATATGTCTACCGAGCATATATGTATTTTGAGGGTGTGAGCCCCATTTTTTACTATGACACCATATTTTTGAAAAGATGAAATATAAAAAAATTGTTCTTCGGATTTACTTATATATGTTACAATATGTACATGCATATATGTTTTTTCTTTACTTTGGTTATGTGAAAAAATCCAATCTAAAACATAATCAACATATGCATCGGATACATAATTAGAACTTCTAGGTATGTGATTATAAGTAAAAAAATCAAAGTTTCGTTCCAAAAGTCATACCCGTCAGAATCGTCGAAGTAGAGTAGGGTCTCACACACGATAACTTTCGTTTAACTGAAATATGACTAAATGGGAGTCCAAGCCAACCTCTAAAGACTGAACACCATGTGAAATGGTGTCACATAAGATTTCTATAATGGCGCTATACTCATCCACATTATTCGTTGTTGACTTTAGAAGAACGCAACCTAAAGACACCAGTTGACCCTTAGGTGAGTAAATTACCCAAGCAGTCGAAGCCATGTTCCATGTATGACGACTGACACCATCTTTGAATCCTAAGTAAACTGAAGACTCCATTGACATCTACCAACCAAGGGAAAACTCAATAAGCAATCTGATGACACAAAGGAAAAGATGTATATACACTAAGATAGACTAGTATACAAAGATTCACACCCAAGCTTGAGG
This sequence comes from Picea engelmannii, assembly GCA_009831015.1. Taxonomy (NCBI): domain Eukaryota; kingdom Viridiplantae; phylum Streptophyta; class Pinopsida; order Pinales; family Pinaceae; genus Picea; species Picea engelmannii. Next base: position 74,328 of record ML819301.1, read on the forward strand.
GATCAAGAAAAATATCTTTAAGGTAGATCCCATTTTTGGGCTCATCCATCATATTCCCTTCATAATCCTCCAATTCATAGGTTCCTTTCTCTGAAACACATTGCACTATATAAGGACCATGCCACATGGGGTTGAACTTGTCTTCCCCTAATGGTTCTTTGGCTTGGTCATACAGGAGGACCAAGTCACCCTCAATGTACTACCAAGGACAGAAAGACCTATCATAATAAACCTTAACACATTGTTTATTCTCTTCGATAGCCATAGAATCATTTCGATGCTGCTCATCTAGATGATCTAGGTGCACAAGTTCAAGATTGGATGTGTCAGGTAGGAGCTCAATTTCCAGTTTGAAGGAAGGGACTTCATATTCAGTCGAAAGGATAGACTCCATGCCATGTAATAAATGAAAAGGAGAAAAACCAATGGAATTATTTACTGACGTTCAATAGGACCAAACCATAGGGTAAAGCATTAGATGCCAGTCAAATTTACTCTGGCTAACATTTTTCTGCAAGATGGTCTTGAGAGGTTTATTCATTGCCTCTACTTGGCCATTTTCCTTGGGATAATAAGGGGAAGAATGATTGTTCTTAAACCCCAGTTTTGATGCTAACTCCTTCATCATTTCATTCTAAAAGTGACTTCCATGATCAATGGAAATATCCTTTGGGATTTTGAACCAAGCTATAATTTGGTTGAATACAAATAATGTTGTAGTCTTACCATCATATTTAACGGTAGGCATGGCCTCTTCCCATTTAGTGAAGTAATCCATGAACATGATAATATGTTGATGCCCCTCTAGCCGAAGTTGGATTATAGTACATAAAATATACCCCCCACATGGTGAAGGGAATGACAATGATGAGTATGTGAAGAGGGGCTGGATGCGGGCACATTTTTCGAGCGAACACCTAGAAAGGGTGACACCTTTTGACCTCTTCAACACAATATTTAAAAATTGATGGAAAAAAATAACCAACTCACAAATTTTTTTGGGTTGTTGCAAGCCCAAAGAGATGACCACCACAAGCCCCATTGTGATAGTCATTGAGAGCCAACTCAACCTCCTTTTGAGTCCAACAATGACAGCAAATATTATCTACTCCTCGAAGATACAAAATGTTGTCGGTGACAAGGTAGTATTTAGAATGATGATGTATACGTCGTCGATCGTCTCTTGACAGATCTAGGATAACTTCAAGATTTGAAGATAGATTAGAATGTATCCATACGAGGGGTCTAAAGATGAGATAAGGAATATATGTTCATCTGTGAATAAATCGCCATGAATAACTTCCTCATCTAGACGAGGTAAGTCTGATATCAACTCGACAAAAGCTAGCGATTTATTAGACTTCGCTGAAGAAAAATCAAGATAAAATTATTGAAAGATAGAAATCCACTCATTTTATTTCTCACCTATGATACACCTGGTAAGGACATATTGAAATGGATTGGTATCTTCAACTACGGTAGTTTTACAAAGAAATATATAATGTTATAATCTTTGAACTGCATGTATGATGACCAAGGCTAGATTTTCTACGTGAGAGTACTTAAGTTCAAGACCAACTAAATTTTGAATGAGATAGTAGAAAATGTGCTCATGGAGCTCATCGTCCTCCTAAACTAGAACCATACCAACCGTCCCTTCGGGTGTGGTGATATACAGAAAATAGTCTCTACTGTAGTATGGGGGCTTAAACAGAGGCGCCGATACCAAGGCTTTATTAAGAGAATCAAAGGATTTGTGGGATCGCTCATCCCATATAAATAGAGTATCCTTCTTCAAAAGATGCATGAAACCCTTAGTTAAATTGGCATAGTTCACTATGAACCAACGCAAGAAGTTAGACTTCCCTTGTAAACCATGAAGTTGTCGAATGTTGCACGGAGGAAGAAATTGAAGTATTTACTCAACCTTCATAGGATCCACCATGATCCCATGCTCAGAGACCTAGAATCCTAAGAGACGGCTAGACCTAATGCATAAGATGCACTTGTGAGGGGTCAAATGAATGCGATAATAACGACATCTCTCAAATACTAGTCGAAGATGAGTGGAGTGATCTACTCTCTTGCGAGAGTGAGCGGTGAGATCATTGAGGTAAGATTTGAAAATATGTTTGCAATCGTGAAAATCAAAGGTCAAGGCACGTTGAAGTTTGCTACAAAATTTTTAAGGCTAAAAGGAATTTTTCGGTATGTAAAAGTACCCCAGGGACAAATAAACATCATCTTATGTTGATCCTCGGGTTTGATTTGAATTTGATTATAACCTGAAAATCCGTCCATAAAATAAAACAGTTTTCTTCCCGCACACTCATCGATAATCTGGTCAATGAAAGGAGTCAGGAAGTTATCTTTAGGACAATCCTTGTTCAAGTCTCAAAAATCCATACATACGCGGATGGTTCCTTATTTTGTATTCATGGGAACGGGGTTGGACACCCATTTAGTCAAGGGAACTAGATAGAAGAAACCAACATTAAGTAACTTCTCTACCTCTTCCTTAACAACAGGGGCCTTCCTAGGATTAACAAATCTAAGACATTGTTGAACAAGTTTATCATCCAGATAAGTCTTGATCTCATTTTCAACAATGTTAGGGTCAATCCATGGCATCTCTTCATACGACCAAGAGAATACGTCACAAAATTATTTCAAGAGATCGGTGTCGATTTGAATTTCTTCAGCAAAACACTCCACACTGATATATACGTCCTCAATGTTGCCAGGAATTCAAGAGATGTTGATCATGATGGTAGGATAAATATTCTCCATGTTTCCTTTGACATAAATACCATGTGTATCAAGTGGAACAACATCGTGACAAACCATATCACTCAAGTTAGATCTAAAGTTGTCTTATTCGATCCTCATAAGTTCTGGGAGGAAATAAGAGCGATGATGCATATCATCCCCAAGCCTATTGAGACCGTCCATGGAATCCAAGATGGCTTCATCTGAAGGTAAAGTATCGTCATGGAAATCATTCGAACATGATGATTGGGAGGCCCATACGGGCTCTATAACATGATCCTCCTTGTCCGTCTGCAAGGAGAAAGGATATGGGCCAGCAATAGTGTTAAGAATAGTATGATACACAACCTTTGTTGTTGATAGTGGAATTTCCATCCCAATGTGTGACTGACCTTCGCATGATACATTTGGGGAAGGTAGGGTCCAAGGATCTTTGAAATATGAAGTATGGAAAGGAACAAACCTCATTCACGATGGAGACCTACTGGAAATGGCCTGAATGTGATGGATTGTTTCAATGAAATCAAAGTTACCCATGAGAGAGGAATACATTCCGATACCAACATCCTTAGTTTCCTTTCAAGAATTGTCAATCACTAGGATTGAAGGTCCAACTGATGCATTAGGACTAGCATGCACAAAGGACAATTGATCAATTTTCATTATTTTCCCTTCGTGAGTAAAACATAAATTTTGGAAAACAAACGACATGACCGCAATGATGGAATAAGTCCAATTACACCCTAGTAGTAAATTATAGTCAAGGGATGCATCAACCACCTCGACATCAAAATCAACTATCTTTCTACCTAACTGGACCAGAAAAGTGGGAAGAATTTTGTGGGGTTGAAATGAACAACAATCAAATATGGTCAACATAGTCATAGATTGGGACAGAGAACCAATGGATTTCCAACATGTTAAGGACATTGTGCACGTTGTAGCACCTTCATCGATTATAGTTCATTTGATGGTAAATTTTTTGTATTCCACATGGATTTGAAAGGCAACATGGTAAGGAAAGTGAGGCTTAACATCCATGGTGTCAAACTTAATAACCTTTGAGCCACATAGGTCTAGAGATCCTAAAGTAGATAACAACACATTCCTCTATGAAGGGCACGTTTGGAGCACCTCCAAAGCCGACATCCCACAAGGGGTTTGACCCATATCTTCGACAATCGAATAGTTCTGGGTAACTCTAGCATTAGGATTGTGGGCAGAGAGTTTTAGTACTCCTTTCGGAATACGAGGCAAAGTTTCTGGATTTTTCGATTTGCAAGGGTATTTTTGGAGGAGGGAGAGACTCTATACCTATAATAGTCTGTGAATAACCATAATCACGATATCGAGTGGTTACATCAATCTGAGACTTGACCATATTAACACATATATGGTCACCTTCATGTGTCGAGGGGTTTTTATTCCTGCTCGATGCATTTCCGGTGTTGGAGGACCCCGAAGCCATGTGTTGATTATGCAGAAATGGATTGGTCATCACAGTGGGAGGTTGTGATAAGAGCCTCGAGGCTTCATCTATTTTGGGGAATATGTGGGTAAGGTTATCATCTTTACAAAGTTTACAAGGAAATTTCACCTTATGTTTTTATTTCTTTCCCTCACTAGCATTATTATTCGATCTATCATTGTTAGTGTTGTCCTTGGCTTTTTTATTATTTTTCCCACCCTTGCAATTATTATCTCATCCTTTCCTTCTATTCCCACCTGGTTGTTGGTTACCATTTGGGTTGGCCAACGACTGTACATAATGCACATCCACCGACTGAGTGGGAGTGGAGGACGAAGTTGAAGCTTGTCCTGTTAATGCATATCTAGAATTAGAATTTGCAAATCCTATGATGCCATCGGCATGAGGCCCAAGATTTTGTCTACGGTCATAATTCGATCACAGCACGTCAAGAAGAATTTCATACAACATCCCAGACTGAGCATATATGAGGTCAAATTTTTGGGATTTGAAAATAGCTTCTTCCTTAGTTGTTACTCTGGATGTAGAGACATCCTTCGAAATATAAGGCAATAAGGAATTAAGGAATCACTCCAACAAGAAATATGGAGGAATGTAGGCTTTAATCAACCTCTTCTAGCTACACGACTCTTGGATATGGTATGAGGTATGCATGGCCTTATGTTGGAGAAAGGCCGAAAAAAGTTCTATGCCGACATCATAACAAACTGACAACTGGAAGTGGTTGAGAAAGACCAAAATCATTTGATTAATGTTTCCATATGTCCCCCTGATATCGCAATGTACCATTTCATGACGACCCCCATGAGGGTGCGTTGAAATATCCTCAAACGAATATAATCATCATTCAATGAGTTAGATGAGAACCATATATGAAAAGTAGTAACATGATCACCCAGATCCTCACCAGTATTTCCATCGAATTTTAGAATGTCTGAAGGAATATTGATGGGGACAAGGGGCCATGACGGATCGTAATGTGCTAGGTCATTCATTAATATCGACAAATATGATAGATTAAGCGTGGCCAAAAAAGGGAGTCGAGGTTGCGGCGTCTGAGCCCATGCTCCTAGGAAATATTGGTGTTGAGGGATTGCAGGCCATCCAAGGTTCTATTATATACCATGGCTCTCTCCGGTAGGGTAATATTCTCCTCCAAAATGATTCATAAGAGGTTGTATGGGCACCATACCTATAGGGACGACATAATGATGGTTATAAACATTGCCCCCGACTAGAGAGGCTCTAAGCTGGTGGTTTCCCATAGTGTGAAAGTGACTCCCTCCGAGTGGAAATATGGAGGATAGAGGTGGATTTTTCATAACAAATGTGTTTGTCAGAATCAGCATGGAGGAGGAAGGGGTAAATGACCGAATATAGGAAATGTTTTATTCGTGTGGTTGAGTACTCCATCCAAGAGCATTGAGACTAGGATAAAAAGGAGGTTGACCCCCAACCGTAGGATTCATTTGGGGAATATGACCTCTACCAAGTGAGAGAGAAGCATGCAGAGGGGCCATGCCCTCAGGTCCAAAACTAGTTTTTGCATTAGTCATTGGAATGGAGGATGAAAGTTGAGATGTCATATTGAGTATACCAAAATAAAAATGGTTAGAGACTGAAGGTATGGACTAAGAATTGTATCCCGGCGTACCAAATAGAGACCTGAAAGGGTTCATTTGTATGGGTCGATTAGAAACCACAGACTGGGTAGGAGTAAGGACGGGAACCTTCGACACTACAACCATCACAGTTGAAGGAGTCTAAGGAACCCCATTAACCACATAATGTATATGAGTCAAGGGAATTCATGTGTCATTCAGACTCGACTTGGTACCCATAACTGGATAATCACAAGTATGGGAGGTGGAGATATATGTATCACATTTACTAAATTTACGCCTTTTCTAAGTCAACTTTGATAAAGACTCAAAATGAGTTGGTAACTTCAACAAATGGTGAGACCTAAGAGGAAGTTGTTCTTTCTCCATGATGACTCAAGACTCAAGATATAAAACCAAATCCTAGGGCCAACTAACAATCAGAGAGCACACCCAACAAACAAAAAAGGCCAAATGCACAAAAATAGGATATAGTAGCTGAAAAGGGGCCTCCCTCACTAGAGTAGGTAAGCCTCACCCAAGAGGGGCTTGAGACTCCATTCAAAATATTGGAGCTATCAGAATTAGTTATAAGGGCCCTCATGGGCTTAACAGCGTAGTCGGTCACATCCCCCCAGAGAGGTAATCCTCCATAAAGGTTGTGTGTTTTCTGACCCTTATCTGACTCAGGGTACTTGCATAATAACTCCTGCAAGTAACCTATGTGGCTACCTATGTCAAGCAACTAGAGCCACCAAAATATAATCAATGTGCAAAAGAACAATCGTAAGTATGGTCCACCGTATGGGTAGGGTAACAAAGCTCTAAATTTTGAAAGAACCACCTCTCACGGAGGTAAAGGTACTAGAAATACCCCCATATACAAATGAAACCACATAAATATATCTGATGCTAAGAAGGTATTAGAGGTCTATATCTGCAATCATCTTCGCATGACCTCATGCTTAAATCTGGTGTGAGTGGAGCCTCCTAATGTCCTTGGAGAAATTTAAACACACCATCCTATTCCAAGGCCTTATATCCTATGCTTGTTTGTGTACCCTAAAAAAAAAGATCATTTCTAATCAATTTTAGTTAATCAGTGTTACTTTTAATGGATTTTGTTTACTCAAGTGATGTGATCGTGAAACTGATGATATTATGACTCAACATATCAAATAAATGAGTATAAACATAGTGCTAAGTCCTAATCTTAAATTCTCAAGAGATGGTAAGATTTTACAATGCAAATTTCAATGCAAATTTCAATGCAATTTCTTCAATTTCAATAAAATGCAATCTTTCCACAAGTGTCAAGATCAATACTAAGTAACCAAAAGAGAAAATACCATAATGCAAAATGAGCGAATGTTTTGTATTTTCAATATAAAGAAAATAAAATGTAAGGACTGAATATCAACTTCACATATAGACCCGACTACAAGCAAAAAGAGACAAGCTAAGAAGGATAAGAAGAAGCAAACACTTGGACCATTGTGTAAGGAAAACCAATGAAAAATATGATAAGAAAGAATACCACTCAAAAATCCAACAATAAGAAGGTTTCCTATCACTCTGTAAGCACTCAACAGTTAGGATAGAGACCCAAGAAGACCTAGAAACCAACCAAACTCACCCAACAAACACCAAACTGAGCTAGTAATCCTAAAAAGTTGATGTACATGACTGTTTGAGAAAAACTCATATATATACATGCCCTATAGAAGGACAACTCACATATGTATGCGTTTGTCAAGGGAAAAATTGTGTATATGTAGTGAAACACTGCCATGGAAAGAATTAAGCCAAGAAAATCAAATGAAAAGTAAAAATAGGTTTTCAAGCAATCAAGAGACAAGAAAACTCAAGATAATAGAGAGAAAGTCAAGGGGAAAAACACTCCAAACCCCAAAACAAAAGATCATTCCCTGGTGTAGTCGCCAATTCTGTTAGGAGGAAAATATCTCTATGGAATGGGGTAAACCACAAAAGATTGAATGACATGCATAAATCAACTCTAATCCCAAGTATGTTATATAAATGAAATGCTAAAAAGACAAGGCCAAGAGCCTACCTCATCTAAACATTTGATAAAGAACATCGTTGAGCACACAACTCAAAGATTTATACCTGTAACTTATCCTCAACAACCGATATACACAAGAATATGGTTATATATAGTGTTAGCATATAAATTAGCATCATCCATTAACATTCATGACAAATAATCCCATGGAATAATAATTCAAATATTTGCAAGATATCTATTGGACGAGAAAATAGTATTTCTATTAAAATAATCAACAGAAGTATATATGTGACAAACTTTTGTACCGAAACACATCAGGAATGAGAAACTAAGTCCCTCCAGCTAGACCTCCACCATTTCAATCCTCCACCAAAGGAAATCTCATATAAAGGAGACATTGAGGTTCTCCACCAAAGAAGGAAGAGCTTGGGGGTTGAACAATGAGTCCATAATTTTAAGGATAAAAGGATGTAGACTCAATGTGAAGTGAAATTTCTCCAGAGTATCTTTTCTCTCAAAAGTTGAATTCTCTCCTCTTCCAAGGCTTGGATATGGATCAATTTATAGCCTTCAAGTGGAGCTGAAGGGCTGAGTTAGAGCATTTCCAATATATGGAAGCTCAAGGATCATGGATCTCATGACATGACATAGAAACCTGACATAATTTTTAATTTTGAGCACCAAACTTGATGTACATGGGCTGCAGTAGAGAAAATTGCGTATATGCTTGTTTTCTAACTGGTAGGGTGCGTATATGTGGAAAAATGTGTTTTTTTTTCTTTGGAAGGTACAAAAGGGGACTTCAAGTCTGCATAGGGAAATGGAAAGGCCATCCAAGAAAGTTACATGGGGTGAGGAAAATTTGGATATAACACCAGCATGGTGAGAAGGTTGACCTAATGGAGATTGAGATGGACAATATGAAGCTTTAGTTTAATGAAGTAATTCAGGAGTGCTAGTCAACTATAGATTTGATGATTGATGCCTTGACAAACGACATTCAAGATAGACTCAAGGAAACATAAGACTTACTTTCCACAGTCACATAGAAGTTGAAGGACCAAGATGACACCATCACATTCTTGAAATGATCTTTGGCTAATGGACATAGATTTTTTTTCATGCTGATGAGAATCAAGATAAAGGAACCAGAGCCATATGACAGAACTCACAATGCTAAGTTGTTGGGAAAATTTTGCTTCTACATTGAACAATACTTGGATTAGTTGAATGGAAGTTTGAACGAAGCTAAGGTGAATGTTGCAGTGATGTTCCTGACAGGAATCACTAAGCTTTAGTGGAGGAACCAAGTGGAGGAATTGGAAGCCTTGAAGGCACCAGTCATGGATGCAGACTCAATGTGAAGTGAAATTTCTCCAAGCATGGATCGCAAGGAATCAGTTGTTTTCTCTCAAGCACGCCGGTAATATCCAATCCTACATCAAGTAGTTCACAGGAATCATGTTGTATATCAAAGATATGTCGGACGAAGACAAAATTTTCCACTTCATGAATGGTTTGCAACCATGAGAGTAGAGTGAGATGTGATGACATAATGTGTAGACAATTGGAGCAATGATCATCGTGGCAGACACACTTTTGGACTTTCGTGGTGAACTGAAGACAAGTACTAGGAATAATGATTATTCCTAAGGTGAGAAGAAACAACAAGGGAAGGGGAACAAGAAGGAGAAAAGAAAAATGAAGTTTTCTAAAGGTAGTGAATAAAATTCCAAGAAAACAGACACAACGAAAGAGAAGAAGCCGATTTCATGTTGGATTTGTGCCAAGGAGAACTATGCAAAGAATTGTCCCTTGAAACAGAAGTTGAATGTTTTGGAGAAGGCATAAAACCCATATATGGGAGTATTGTAGGTATTAAATGTTTTCATGGAAGGTGAATCCATGAATATCCAAGAGAATTATGAGACAAAGCTTTGTTATGTGCAGGATGAACTCAATGGGAAGTGAGTGTTAGCCATGGTGGATATTGGGGATAATTACAACTTCTTGAGGGAATACATGGTGCAAAGACTTGGGTTGTAGCATGAACCAATGCAGACAACCTTCAAGATAGTCAATGCAGGCATGGAGAAATTCATTGGTGTGGCCAAGGACATCTTGTTGAAGCTTGGTGACTAGTACAAAAAGATGAGTTTCATCATTATTCCCATGAACTAATTTGAAGTTGTGTTAGGAAAAGAGTTCATGAGGAAGGAAAATACAACACTGATTCCTCACATGAACAGTTTGGCCATTTTCTTAGGACATACTCCATGTTTGATTCCTACCATAAGGTGGAAGGAAGGAGACACACAAATGTCTTCCTTGTAGATGGTTGTTGCAGACAACCAAAGCAAGAAACTTTGTGGAAACGAACTTGGACGATGTGGGATGATGGTTGGATACTCTAACATAGAGAATGAAAGGAAGCTCGTGTCATTGGAATGAAGGATTTCCAACATTGAAGAGATATGTGGAGATTTGAATAAGATATTGGATGGCTTGGTTCATTTATGTTTGAAAATGATGAGTGGCAACGAAAAATCAAAGGAATTCATAAAGACAAAGATTGAGGAGTAGAAATCATTCGTAGACCGAGAGGACGTGAGGGAGACACAACAACCTTGGTTGAAGAGAACCAAGGAAGGGGTTGATTCCTCCTCTAGCAAACTTGGACATGGTGAATGGTCGTATGAACCTAAACTAGAACAACTTGTGGAAGAGTGGAAAGGAAAGATTGGTTCAGGTGTACCATTGCTTAGGTACATGATGCATGAGTATGGTGACAATTTTCCGATGGCATTGGGACATATTGGATATGAGGAAATGTCCCAACCAGCCATCCATCTTCACCTTCAAACTAGATTGCAACACGTTGGCTCATAGTCTTGGTGGGAGGAAATGAGGCCAATGGGGTGCCTTGAGGAGGTTCCTTGGTGGAAACTATTGAGAATGAAATGGGTGACTTGACAAATTGGAGGAAACAAAGAGTTGCAGATGTGGCGAGTTCGTAGATAGAAATGAATTTTTGAATGTGAATTTGTGAGTTCTTGAGATACATGCACGACAATTAGATTAGCTACCCAATCAAAATAAGTCACAAGGGGATCCAATGCATGAAATCATGGGTAGATGGACAAAAGTATGGAATAAATAACAATTTATAAGGAAACAACACTTTTTAGACTCATGAAACTTCCCAAGGGGAGTTTTCCTTGATGATAGTGGTTGAGGAAGAAACAATCGTTGAATGGTAATGAGATCTGGATATGGAAAGACACACCATGGAGGTCGACGAATGTTTTCGGGGACAAAAAAAACTTGGAGTGGGGGAGGATGTAAGGTCTCCCACTATAAATGTGAATGAACCTTCACATATAAGATCTAGCTAGCAAAGGACATACACAGTTTGAAGAAAAATGAGAAAATATAGAAATGAGAGAGAGAGAGAGAATCAAATAATTGTATTAACTAAATGAATGAATGATAATTTACACATGATATAAGGTGCAAGAGGAGGATAATTTAAATCATATCGAGCCCTCCTGGTATCATTTGGATCCCTAACAAGATATCCTGCATCCTGAAGAGTAGTCCTCGCCCACTTAGGCCTCATCTCTAGCTCTGCATCTACATCTGCAAGCCCTGACTCTACATCTGACTGTATTGACTCAGTATCTGAATCAGTTGAATCCTATGAATTAGAAATATCATCTGAAGAAGAGTCGACATGTGCATGCTCATTATGTCTAACAGGTGTAAGAACAAAAGTGTCTGCATGTGGCTCTTGTGGTCCATGCGAGATACTTTCCTCGAATTGGACACTGCGCTCAATGATGAGTTGATCCATAGAGGGATCAATGAGTCAGTATCCCATCACATCATTTGGGTATCCAACAAATATACACTTTTTACGCTATCCATCAATTTCCTTCCTCTTCTCAGTAGGAATCATGGCCCATGCACATGAACCAAATATACGGAAGTAGGTCACTTCCATTTTGAAGCTGCTACAAGCCTATAAGGGGGTATTATCCTTGGAATATCTATGGGGAGATTTGTTTTGGATGTAGTTCACACAATTAAGTTCTTCATCCCATAATATCTATGGAAGTGACTTTGCATACAACACGCAAGATGCCATCTCTTCCAGGGAGCTATTCTTTCGCTAAGCAACTTCATTTTGTTGCGGAGTATAGGGAACCATGTGCTACAACTAAACCCCAGCCTCAAGAAAAATATTATGTACCGCATACTTGACATACTCTCCCCAATTATTTATTCGAAGGATTTTTATCTTCCTTTCTGACCGTGTCTCAACAAGGGATTTGAAGTCTTTGAGATGTTGAAAGACCTCAGATTTTTTCCCGAGAAAGAAAGTCCAAGTGTAGTGTGAGAAATCATCAACAAAAATGAGCACGTAGCTTGATTTAATGATTGATGGATACGGAAAAGGGCCCATGAGATCACTGTGGATCATACCCAAAGGAGAGGAGGCCTTCTAAGTATTTCCTTTGTCGAATTTATCTTGAGGGTGTAACTCAGGGATAATTTTAAGGATGGAAATTTATATTGAAATCTAGAAACATGGGTTAATATTAATAGTCCTTAATATGAAAAATGTAAAATGTCTGGCGATACATTTGAAAAAAAATTCAAATTTCTAAGGATTTTATATAGTTTCTATAAAATTTTGGCGATTTTTAAGGTAAAATAATTTTATTCTATGGAATTTGGGCGAATGGTTTTTAGAAAAAATGGAAATTGGAAAATCTTTTTTGGGGAAAACCCATGGAAAATTAGCCCATTTGCGAAAATTAGCCCCTAAAATCATTTATGAGGGTGTTTTCCAAGGACACATCCCTCACAAATTCCTTTGGAAATGTGGATGTTAGGTAGACCTTCAACCATTCCATTCTTGTGAAGTTGTTTAATATATCTAAAATTTAAATGTCTGAACCTTTCGCTCCATATCCTACTTCTTTCATTAGCATGCATAAGCAGTAATGCAGAATCTGGTTCAATAAATTCATAAAATGTGTAGAGTTTGGATTGGTGATTTACCTTACGAGTAGCAACTTTGGAATTGGTTTGCATGTCATATATATCCACAACATCAGGTGTGAATATTACTTTCTTTTCGGACCCAGAGTTTTTCATCTGATACACGAAGAGAATATTGACGAAGAGTTTGGGAAGGTGTAGCACATTCTCGAAGCTCCCATTTGTGAGTTCAACTCTCCCTTTGTCGGTGAATTCAACTTGAGATTCATCCCCCATCATAATAGGAGGACCTTATCATGTGTCCAGTGAAGAGTAAACTTCCTTTGTGGATTCCATGTGGTGTGATGCACCTAAATCTACAATCCAAGAATAAGAAGAGAAGTTAATGGAAATCAAAGCATGGCTAGAATTACCTTTCTTGGGGCTTATGTCTTATGAATTCTTCCTCTTGGCACCCTTAGGTATACGATCTCCAAGGTTTTTTTGTTGAAGTATTTGTGCCATTTGATCTATCTTCTTCTGCATGCATGCAGATTCTGGATGGAATCCTCCTTGGAAATAACCGTATTTCTCCCCTTTTCTTCCCTTTCCACCTTTGGATACAGAGGAATCGTTGAATGGTTTTCAATACCCTTCCTTCTTTGGATTTGAATTTCCCTTCCCTTTTTCATTTTTTTAATATTTCTAATTTTGGTGACTTCTACCATCTTGCACAACAAGTGCAAGTGTCTTTGAGCCTTTGATTTTTCCCATGTTGATGATCTTGGTCTTCTCTTGCATTAGAGACTCGATAAAGACCTCAAGAGAGGGAATTTTCTAGGTAGCTCCAGAGGCGAGCCTAACTAAATGAAATGTGGATACAAACACTCAGTATTCTGGACCAGTTTTGGAAAGAATGAAAACAACACTTTTTTTCTCCTCCTTAGATTTATCAACCCTACAACCCTTGAGTTGCGACAACAAATCCTTATATTTGGTAAAAAAATCTTGGAGATTGTCAAAGTTTTTTTGATCCAAAGTGAGAATTTTCACCTTGAGTATATGTCCCCTCATCTCATCCAATTTTCCAAAAAGTCCTTCCATAGTGGTCCAGACTTCATTGGGGGTTTTACAAGAGGATATGTGAAAGAGGAGCTCAGGAGAAATAATACTGCAAATAGTTCCTTGGCTTGGTCGAATTTGATCAAGGGAATGTTCATGTTAAGGTGGAGCACTGAGACTCCAGTGTAAATTCCTTGGATGTGAGAGGAAAATGTTCACTTGTGTTGGTTTGGTCGGATTTGGTCAAGGTTGTTCGAATGCAAAGTTCGAGGTGGAGCAGTGTGTCTAGGTTAGAAAGGTGGGTCTGTAGAAAGGATGATGTGTTGGAAGGTCAATAAAGTGTTTGATAATATATGATGAAGCTGGGATTGAATAGGCATGTTCAGTAATGCCAAGTTGTAACAATAGTTGTGGACATAAGTGGTTGTGCTATCTAGTAACTCAGTCACCATCGATTGAAAAAGAAAGGAAGATTCAAGAATATGTATGAATAGTTTATATGGTAATTACTCAAATGTGAAATTATTCGGTTGTGATGCTTATGTTTTTTATCAACACTCTCAGTAGGAACCATATCAAACAGGTAGATCTTTGATATGGTGATGATGTTAAGGGATGCAAATTGTGTGATCCTACTACCCATAGAATCATCATGGACAAAGATACATTGTTTGATGAATCTCCTTTTATAAAAGATGGAAGGTTCAAAGTATGAATGGTAGTAGAAGGGTATTTGGAAGGTATTGATTTCCATGAAATTTTCTCACGAGTTGTTAAAACCTTGTTTATATTCATGTTGTGTTAGCACTAGTTGTGTTAGTATAACTAGATGTCAAAATTGTTTTACACGGAGTATTTTGGATAAGGGTATGTGTTTGGAACAACCAGAATGGTTAGTTCATAATCACAATAGAAGATTTGTTCGCAAACTCAAGAATCATTGTATGGCCTAAAGCATGCCCGACAAATGGTACAAGATGTTTGATTCATGCATGGTGAGACAAATTTTACAAGAAGTGAGTATAACCATTGTGTTTGTCATATATTTATTATCTTGGCATTAAATGTTATGCTTATAGCAAGCACAAGCATGTTTGAGATCAACATGTTGGATTAGTTGGTTAGGATGTTTGTTATGAAAGATCTGGGAGCAACAAAATAAATCTTGGGCATGAAAATACACAGAGACAAGAAATATGGTAAGCTTGGTTATCACAACAGAATTATGTGGTGAAGATACTCAGGAAATTCGATATGAATAATGTGAAATGAGTAAAATCCCTCTAGATTTCCATTGTAAGTTGTCTTCAGGTTTATGTTCTAATTGAATAAAAGGGTTATATGTCTCAAGTATTATGTGGTAGTAGAAAGTTTGAATATTGGGATAGGAAATGATCATCATTTAACTTGTAGTTGGTGTTGTTAGTATACACATGGAAAAACCAGGTGAAGAGAATGGAAATGGGTTCTTCAAACACAGAAGCACAAGTATCACCTACAATAGTTGCAGTGATTTAGTCTGTTGTTATGATTCATGAGATTTTGACAAGAGGATACCTACCTCAGGCTATGTCTTGCAAGAATGCAAGGATCTATTGGGTAAGTTTGGACAGGTACATGGTGTGGTGTTTTGTGGTGGTCAAAGTGTTGTGCATTTGACTAAAGGTCTAGGGTATCAAAATAGGACAAGTGCATCGGTTTATTAGATAGGTTATTGATGGAGGCAGAATGGTCCATACTAGAGTGAATCATGCATGCATGTTCATGTAACGGTATTGTTAGAGAATTTGTGAAGCTGTGATTGTGGTTGGATTCTCTTGGCTTGAACGAAAGGTGATGAATTAATTAAGGGCATGATATATAAGGTAAATTTTTGTGAAGGTGGAGATTGTTGGAAACATGCTAACGAATTTCCCATGCAGTCACATGCACATGCATGCAACTATATTAGGAATGTGCATGCATGAATTGTTATGTGAACATATTGTGTAACTGGTGGATCTAATTATAATTAGTTAGTCTAACTGTTTGAGAGATGCTATATATACAAGTATACACATAGATGTGAGAGTGCAATGTGTGTAGAGTGTGTGAACAAGACACAATATTGTGGAGTACAATGTGTCTGTGAGGAGAGGATGGTTGTATGCCTATGTTGGATATTGTAATTCTCCCTTGAATAATAAGAATACCGACTATCATTGCCCTGTGGTTTTTTCCCACATTGAGTTTCCACATAAATCAATGTGTCAATTGTGTGATTGTTGTTGTGTTGTGTTTGGTTTGATTTTCTAAGTTTTGTGCTATGTTTTTTTGTCGCTGCCTAACATTGTAATGATGGGACTACTAGCCATTCTATTGACATACTTCCATCTACCTACATACATGTCCTATCCCTATATTTGCCCATTATAAAGAAGTCTCCAGAAGACAATCTTGCAACATGAACTATT
The DNA here is from genome assembly GCA_009831015.1 of Picea engelmannii. NCBI lineage: Eukaryota > Viridiplantae > Streptophyta > Pinopsida > Pinales > Pinaceae > Picea > Picea engelmannii. Next base: position 90,717 of record ML819301.1, read on the forward strand.
TTAACTATATTCATCATCATTTATTTTACACAATCTTACAAGTACAGAAAAATGACAAAGTGTAGACACAATTTAATGAGAGTGTTCTTGTGGCACCACTTTCACCAATAAACACAAACTTTTCTTCCATGTTACACAAGTTATTCAAAGCTTTCACAATTTCTCCTCATAGGGTCTCCTTCCTCCACAACGATGGATTACTTCCTTGCATAGGCTCCTGACATGGCTCTCCATCAAACTGCTACCATGCTACTTTACATGATGCATTCTCACACACTTACATATTTTGGGCCCTTTAATACTCTCACACACTTACATATTTTGGTCCCCTTGAGCTATGTTACCAATTTAGAAAAAATATTGCACACACATAAACTATTCTACTTATTCTATTAAATTAATGAAACATTACACACATATAAACACATTAATAAAATTGCACACACATAAACTATTATAAATACTCTATTAAATTAATGAAACATTACACACATAAATTAATGAAACATCACACACATATAAATACATTAATCTTGGTTTTAAGATAAATTAACTATCTTAGCCATACAATTTACCAATTGAGAGAATCTCTCAACCACACACTTAAATAGTATCTAGATCTAACAACCTCATAAATCCTCACTTAAAGATAATCTCTACATTACAATTAACAAACCAAAATCTTATCTCAAGTGTTTAATGTTTTCTCAAGTGTCTTGGTGAGGTGAAGCGAGTCATTTGACTATGCCATATTTTAAATCGAGACGGTAGTGCTCATGTTGTAATTGTTTCGCAATAACAAAGACTTAGCTGGGTGTTAGACACAGTTTGTGCCTCCCACACTATATCTGTGTTTTTCTTCATTTTTGTTCCACAATTGCTCTCTTGGATTCTCATATTCATGGATGCATGCTTAAATAAGACTAAGTGTTAAAATGTGTTAAAAATTCTCTAAGTAAGAAAGAGTTGTATTATAGTAGGAGTGTGATTTTCCAGTACCCTAGAATGGAGTATGGGTATGCTCTAGGTGAAGAGGCATAGTCTGGATGAAGTATTTTTTGTGTGCCAAGCAACCAGGTGAGAATTGTCGCATTGTAGCACACCCTAGATTTGATTAGGCATCTTGTGGGTTGTGACAGGGCCCGCTACGAGATATGGATTAGGATTTCTAATGAAGGTATCTAGGGTTGTGATTGGATTTTCCTTTGCCTATGCGACATAAAATTATTAGAGTTTAAATTCTTCAATTAGAAATATATGTTCTACCTCCTCATGCTAATTTCATTCAAGGTTGGTTATGAAATCAATTGTTCAAAATATAATTTTATAAAAAACAAATTTTAAAGCAAAATATATATTGTTTCTTATCATTTAAGACCTTATTTATGAATTTTCCTTTTATTGTTTTCCCTCTTATTTATTTCCTCTTATTAAAAAAATGTATTTACCTTGGAGTTGTAAAAATTATTGATTGCATGTAAATGGGCATACGTTTGTAAGACCCGGATAGGAATGTGTACCCCTGGTTTATCAGTTGACCAATGAAAATTCTAGACATAGAGCTAGGTAGATTGAATATGTGGATGGAGGCATGTATGTTGGGTTAAACTTGACTCGGTGAAAGAGTTAATGAGTTAAATCCGGTTTTTAGGTCAAAGAACGTGGTTTTTCAGGTCCACGTTTTTGGGTAGCCCATGGTATTGTGTCCATGGATTACATGTAATGAAGCCTATAAAAGATTTGGTGAACTCCATTGTAAATGGGCCTAGAGGTAAGCAGTGAAGGCTTACTTGGCCAACTTGTTCAAATTTGATCAAGGGAATGTTCATGTTAAGATGGAGCACTGAGACTCCAGTGTAAAGTCCTTGGAGGTGAGCAGAAAAGGTTTACTTGGGTTGGTTTGGTCGTATTTGGTCAAGGTTGTTTGAATGCAAAGTTAGAGGTGGAGCAATGTGTCCAGGTTAGAAAGGTGGGTCTGTAGAAAGGCTGATGTGTTGGAAGGTCAATCAAGTGTTTGAGAATATATGATGAAGGTAGGTTCATATCCATGGAACTTCGAAAGTATAACAAGTAAGATGGTATCAAATAATCATGTTTAGTAACGCCAAGTTGTAGCAATAGTTGTGGACAAAAGAAGTTGTGCTATCTTGTAACTCGATCACCATTGGTTGCAAAAGAAAGGAAGATTCAGGAAGAGGTAAGAACAAATCATATTGCAATTACTCAAATGTGAAATTATTCGGTTTTGATGCTTATGTTTTTTATCAACACTATAAGTAGGTCCCAGATCAAATAGGTAGATCTTTGATATGGTGATGATGTTAAGGGATCTAGACTATGGGATCCTACTATCCACAAAATCATCTTGGAGAGAGATGCAGTGTTTGATGAATCTCCTTTTATAAAAAATGAAAGGTTCAAAGAATCACTTGTAGTAGAAGGGTATTTGGAAGGTATTGATTTCCATGAAAGTTGCTCACCAGTTGTTAAAAACTTATTTCTATTCATGTTGTGTTAGCACTCGTTGTGTTAGTATAGCTAGATGTTAAACTGTTTTACATGGATTTTTTAGGATAAGGGGATGTGTTTGAAACAACCAGAATCACCTTTTGTTCTACAATCCATCTATCTTCAGCAATGGGGTTAGAGAATTTTGGAATGTAAGGAAATAATTCAAAGAATACATTTCATATATATTTACAGAGAATTAAAGTGTGAAGCAGATGCTCTTTCAAAGTTGTCTCTTCAAAGAACTCTTGGTATATGTTTTTATGAAGAATACATATATATATCATTTTTGCGAGATGAATTTATAATCTTACATTTTGTACATAAGACTTTTATGTATCAGCTTTGTCACTCAACTATGGACTATGGGGTCTATGGTTTTTTTGGTTTATAGATATGAGGATGATGCATGTAGTTGATATTGACTTTTGAAAAAACTTGATTCTATGGGGATTGGGATGTATGAAGTTAGAGTGATGAAATTTCTGGGGATTTTATGTTAGTATTTTTGGATATATGACTAAAGGATATAGAAGTCATATAGAGGATATTGTACATTTCTCTCTTTGATTCTCTCTAAGAATAATAAGAAGCAAGTTCTTTTCTGGTGTGAAAAAAAAATACACTTATATTAATTAGGATGGTGTTATAAATTGTGTCTATTGATAGTGAATCAAATGCAAAAACTATGTGATAAATGTGTTGAATTGGTATACATCCACACTTATATTATGTGATAAATGTGTTGAATTAGTATACATCTAGCCATTTAATCAACGAAAACTTTTAATTATTTAAATGTTTAAAAAATTCAAAATGAAAATAAATTAAAACTCCCTTATATGATAATATCTTGTTATAAAATTGTGTGATTATTATAATTTTGTTTAGTTTTTCTATTTATAAAAAAATTATTTTTTTAGACTTTAGTTTATTATATTATTATAAAGTTGTATGATTATTATAATTACATTTATTTTTTAGTTTATTATATTATTATAAAGTTGTATGATTATTATAATTACATTTATTTTTTTATATTTTTAGATAAAAAAGTAAATCCTTCTCTTTATTAATAATAAAATTTATTTTTTAAACTTTATTTTATTGATGTTATTATTTTTTAACTAAAAAACGTAAATCCTTCTATTTACTTAAAAATAAAAGAGTACATATTTTTAAAGTTGATGCATAAGCTGCCAACAAAGGAATCGAGCTTAGGCATGGATTGTGTGAGTTAAAAAACAAAAACAAACAAACAAAAAAACATGAACAAAGCATATAGATTATTCTCTGTGAGTTTCTACGTACTCAAAATTATGAGGAAAAGAATGACTAGTGCAATAAAAACAAAAGAAAGTATGAAAATCTTCAAGCCTAGGGCATCGCCTTCATCTTGATGCTTGCTTGGGGAAGTCCATGGCGGAACAATGGTGGTAGGTTTTGAGCCAAAGAGTTGGTTCTTGAGATTTTCAATTCTTGCTAGCATTAGCATTATTTCCTATTAGAAGGAAATTTTAGTAGAGTCTTTTCAGAGATAAAGAATAGATGAAGATGGTTCTCAACAAGAACATTTAAGGTCGCTCGTTGAGTTCAGTAGTGCTAGCTTGTGCCTCATTACTATTGTTATCCATGCTAGAGTTTCTATGAGATGGTTGCACAATTAGAGTTCATCTATTGGGTTCCTCATTAGAGACAGGAATTTCCTCTTCAATAATACCGAGCTTCCCGACGAGAATTTTTAGGAGGGAGATGCAAAATAGAACGGGGATGAAGGGAAATGCCTATTGGAGGCACCACGAGAAAAGCCACTTCCTCTCTCAGTTTTAGCACAAAAGTGGGGAAAATTCTTATTTCGTAAGTGTGCTGGTGCTCTCCTAACATGCTTAGAGAGCATTGTTGTACTAAAAATTACTCAATCACGTCCTCTAGTTTTCAAAAAATATCCAGTCTTTTGAGTAATTCTGTTGCTTGTTCGTAGTGCCAAAAACATGTCTAAAGGTTTTTGCGCTCACAGGAAATCTGCATATAATTTGCCTTGGCTCACTGTTGTAACTGCTCGATACCACTGTTAGGTAATAGAAGAAAAAACATAACACTTTAATAGAGCATAAACAAGTTAAACAAGCATAAACTGAGAACAATAATCACCTAATTGACACAATGATTTATGTGGAAAACATAACACTTTAATAGAGCATAAACAAGTTAAACAAGCATAAACCTAGAACAACAATCACCTAATTGACACAGTGATTTATGTGGAAACCCAATACATTGGTATTCTTATTATTCAATGGAGAATTACAATAAATTACAATAACCAATCACAGACATACACACAATACCTCATTATTGCATCTTACTCTCACACACTATACACACACTATACAGTACACTACACCATGCTATAGATATGCTCTTATATATCACATCTCTTAAACAATTAGACAAACAAATTATAATAAGATCCACCAATTACATAAATTATTCAAAAAAAAATACATACATACATTCACATTCACATTCACATTCACATTCCTAATATAACTGATATACATATGCATGTGAATCCATTAAAAGTTAATTAGCATATTTTCAACATTCATTACTTTCATATTATTTTCACATGAACAAATATGTCAAGAACGGTAGAACTAAACCATTGTCGTACTTTCTCAAATTGAGGAGCGTACAAGACGAGATGCATGAATAATATCCACCACGAATGCCACCGGGTCACAGGGGGCGGGGCAGTGAAACACGGCCTTCGGCCTCTTATCATCGAGGGACGTTTGACACCCATCAGGGGAGTTTATTGATAGTATAAAATTAATACATCTATTATTTTTTTTTTTAAATCCATTAAAAATATAATAAAAACAATCATACTCCAATATTTTATATCTATAATCAATCACAATTATATATATAAATATAATTTTTTTTTTAAATCCATTCAAAACCATTAAAAATATAATAAAAACAATCATACTCCATTTTTTTATATCTATAATCAATCACAATTGTATATATAATTGTGGTCGATTATATATTTTAAATTTAATAAAACTACATTTAAAAAAAAAAACTAATTTATTGAAAATCAAACTAATTTTTCCTGAAATCGATTATTTTTTATAATACTCTACCAACCGCCGCAGCCGGCAGCAAGAACGTGAATTCAAGAGAAACACACATTTCACTATACATTTTCACATACAAAATAAACGATATACGTTTCTCCTAAGCGTGCATGAAGTAACTTAAGTGCACTATATTCAATAACTGGTGTGCTTCTGCATCATTGGTGGAAGGCTTTGTATTAATTTCGATGGTGGTATCATTTGTGAAGAAAATCATAG
>ML819302.1:0-23014 GCA_009831015.1 Picea engelmannii
GACCATAGAGACACTTATGTCCACTATACCTTTTGGTTTATATAGTATTCCAACATGTATGAAATTGAAACATTGTGTCTCTTTGTATGAACCAATGCACCTCTTCAATTAATTTAATAATAAAAAAAATTGTCTTTACTTCAAAATAATTCAAATCCCTTGTAAGTTGTTCAACATTAATAGAAAATATGGGTGCTAAAAACTATTTATTGTTGTTGTAATAGTTATTTGAACAAACCCTAATCTTGAGGTGCTAATTATCTTAATCATATTTTTAGTTCTTATCAGTCGATATCAATTATGGATTTGACTCTTCTTATTTTGGTCTCACACTTCCATATTGATCTAACGATCTACGATCAATCTTCATTGTCCACTGTCAATCCATAGAATTTACGATTTATGTGGTTTAGTCTAGTGATCTTATGATCATAGTCATACTTCTAACTATTCTTTGCATTTTTTTCTCACACCCGTGTTCTTTTTCTGGGCTTTCTCTAAGTCTTCTATTTTTCCTAGGTGCCTAAACATTTGAGTAAGTGACCTCATCCATCCAATAATTGTTCCTCTATAGTTAATCCCAGCATATTGTATTTGATGGATCATTGAAAATAAAGATGTTTGATCCATAAACAAGAGGCCTATAGCCTATCTGTATCACCAACGCGGAATTCTTTGTTTAAAATCAATAAATATGGTTGTTTGTAGGATAGGAAATTCTTGACCACTCAAGCCACAAGTCAAGTCAAAAAATAAAATGGATTCGACCACTTGAAATTCGAAATGGGAAAAATGAGTCGGACAAAATGCAAGTCGGGTCGAGGAAAAGTAAGTCGACCAAGAGTTAAGAAATGCAAGTCGAAGTTATCCAAGTCGAAGTCAAAATAAATGCAAGTCGAAGTCGAAGGAAATGCAAGTCGAAGTTATCTAAGTCGAATTCGGAGGAAATACAAGTTGAAGTTATCCAAGTCGAAGTCAAAGGAAATCCAAGTCGGATTCGGAGGTAATGTGATTCAAAGTTATCCAAGTCGAAGATCAATATGTCTAATAGAGACTCTCATACCATACCCTTTTACACATTTTATTGAGCATCATATTTTGATATTTCCCCTTTGCATTTAGATAGGACAAATTTAGTATCCATAAGTATTCATTGTTTAGACAATGCATGAGATTGAAAATATCATATGCACAATTTTGATGATGATGACCATAATATTGACCTCTTTGCATCAATTCCAATACCAACATCATATACCCTCTTTAACATCAATTACAACACCATAACATCATGTCCAACAATTTACACCATTACAAATCTCTCTCTGATATTTATCATTTACTTTGTAGAGATTGTATGCGGTGCCTATGGCACTTACAGTCTCGAAAATTAAAACTCCTAGAAACGTTGTTTAGGCACTCAAAAATTCCACGCAAGATTATGACCTTCAAAATGAAAAACTTTTCATGGAAAATCACTAGCCTTTTGTTGTGATAGACCGCCAAATTGAATTCTCACACACCAAATATGAATTATGCACCCATATTTAGCATGTGCAAATGCTATACGCGTAATCCCAAAATGTAGTGCATGCACCGCACACCCATAATCAGTGCACACAACTGTTACATTGCGCATAAATACCTAGTGTGTGCAAATTTTTATGTCATGCACCAATATTCAGTGCACATAATTTTTATAATGTGCAATAATATCTAGTGCACACAACTTACAAATTGCACCAATGTCTAGTGTGTGCAACCTTGACACCATGCACCACCATCCAATGTGTGTGGCTTCCTCATCGCGCACCAACATCTAGTACATACGACTTACGCATTGCACACCAACATCTAGTGTGTGTGACTTCTGCACTGCGCACTAACATATAGTTCATGTGACTACCACAATGTGCACCAACATCTAGTGCCCGCGACTACCACACCACGCATAATCTAGTGCGAGTGACTTCCACATTTCTCACCATTATCTAGTGTGGACGACTTTCGTACTATGCACCAACATCTAGTGCATGCACCACGCACCAACATTCAAGGTGCACAACCTTTATACCAGGCCCCAATATTTGGTGCGCACAACTTTTATACCACGCACATATATTTAGCGCACATGGATTTTATATCACACATCAATATTTGGCACGCATGGCTTTTATATCGCACACCAATATGATGCATGCATCATAATTCCACTCCATCCAAAGTGAATATTCAATGCACATGCATTGCACACCAACACTGTGTGTGCATCACAAGCTCTACTCTATGTAACGCTAAATTTTAATGCGCACACCCGTGTACCATATTTTTCATTCGTCACCTCCACTTAGCGCACGCGAATCCTTTCTTTTCTCAACTATTTTTTCCATAATTTTGACTCGTGATTGTCGCAACCATCATGGAAACTCCCAACTCACTTGTCTTAGACAAATTCATTCTCTTGGAAGTTGAAATGACCCCTTCTCTTAAATTCGACTCCTCCATGTCAAATATCCATAATTTCATTACAGAAATTGGGGCTTTTAGCCCAATTTCACCCAATTATATCATGGGTGCCATGGTCGCACTGTAAATTCCAAATTCAAGTGCTTTACAGGCTCGAATTCATCCCAATCAAAGATTGAAATTTCTCATTTTTAATTCTTAGGCTCTTTTCTTCAAATTCCCCGTGAAATTCCTTCAATTTCACTATAATAATTTTATCAGACATATCACAGAATTCCTCTGAATTCAAATTTATGCAATTTTTTTGTCTTCAAAATTCTATTATCCATCCCATGTAGGCTCAGTGTCGAATCTGGAGCTTTGATACCACATTGTATCATCCCCAACTCCCTGTTGAGAGATGCCACTCCAAAATTCCAAAACTCTAATACCATTAAATTATTAAAATGTTATACATATGAACAACATTATGCAAAATAACAAAAAATATTCATATGAAACATTATATAGGAAAATCCCATATCAAAAAATAGATAATTAATCACACAGTAATTAAAACAAGCACATAAAAGACACTTATCTTTTATAAAAAGTCATTGACTTGATGCAGACCTCAAGTTTTCCTCCCATCCATAGACTTTGTTGCTCATAAACTCTTAATAACAAGTCACCCCCAATCTGGGGCTTAAAATCCACCAAGTAAAAGGATACCTAATTCAGGATAAATTCCATCAACAACCAAAATAATCAGGTAAAGGTTCCACCTCTAGAAGACATCCTACAGTCCCTTTTTCCTCGCATGTTTGTCCCACCCTAGGAAGTGTGTCCCTTCTCTACTCAATAGTTTTTTGGCTACCCCACTTCCCTTCTTGGGCTTTGGAAACGGGTCAAATAGGAAGTCTCAGAGCCCTGTAGTTTCATATTAGCACCTTGGGAAAAAAATTCCCAACAGTTCTCTCACCTGGAAAGAATTCTCATGAGCTTGACAACCTACTTATTCAATAGCACGCGGGTCTGAGAGCCCACCTATTCAAAAACACATGGGCCTGACAACCCATCTCTTCAAAAACACACATGCCTCCCAAAGTACAGAATATGTGATGGAATAAAGGTACATATGCCTAGCTGAGGAGTGATGGTCATCATGATGAAGGAATGAGTGAATCCCCCCAAATACACTAAGGCCCAAAAATATATTTTCTTGATTATAAATATACAATTGTCAACTTAAGAACTAGCTTAGCTCCACTTGGTGACTCGTTCCCATCCCTTAGAAAATTAGGATAAATATATGTCCCATAAATTATACTTTAGGAAATATTATTAAAATATTCCCTTGGGATTAATCCCCCTTGGTTTAGCTCCTCTTCCTAGACTCTTAGCCCCCCTTTCCCTTTCTAGTGGAGTCTATCCCCCCGTCTCTTTTCCTCTGATTGGTCTGCAACAGTGAAAGGTTTTCATTAATATCTGAGTGTGATTACATTTTACAAATATAGGCTCATTGTAATTTTATCATCCACGCTCTCCATCCTAATAACCACATAGGAATTTTGGCCTCAATCATATATACAAAGTCTCTCTAGCTCCAAAATATCCTGGCTACAAACCCCGGTCTAATGTGCACTTCAAGGAAATCCTTGCGCACTTACTCAGGTGCACACAAGACTATGAAATGGGCACACACTCTTCCCTTAGTGCACACACACAAAACTAAACCCAAAACTTTGGGTTCCAATAGCTCAACATCCTATATGTACATTTACATTTACCTTTACAATTGGGGTTTAGCCTAGGGGTATTACATCTTGGACTTTGAATTGGAAGTGTTGTTGTGTTCATGCAGAGCAAGTGCATGCACATTGGGTCCCTTTATTATCCCCATTTTGATGAGATTAGCTTTCTCATGTGTGAGGGATTCAATAAACTAATCCAATGTCGGCATTTTCCAGGCCACTCCTAAAGTGAATATGTTTGTATGAAACGATGAGACGGAAACAACATAATCTTGGCCAAGTTTTGCCAATATATAAAGGATTAACTGACTGTGTTGAGTGGATTTTTTTATTCCACATCCATTTAGATGAACGAGGAGGGACTTTAACTTCGTAAAGAAGTCTTGTATGTTGTCGAAATTCCTTGGATCTAAGGAATTTTTCTCAACCTCGATCATATGGCATCTCATTTCATCATGTTTTCAAAAGAGATCCTCCAACATTTTCCAAATCTCATCTACTATTGTACAAGCTTCAATGTGAAATAGAAGTTTAGGGGACATCAACACAAAGAGGAGGTTGTAAGCTTCATCCATGCGATTGAGATACATGTTCTTCTCAATGACAGAAGTTGGCTCAACCTCTGTAGCCATGGTAATCAGGTACAAGCCTCTACATCTGAGTTGATGCATAATTTTTAGCTTCCACTCGAAGTAGTTATGAGGCGCAAGAAGAATTGTTGACAAATAATACATCTTTTATGACTGCATATCCCTTATGGAACTACAAATAAGATACCCATGTAGAATTGTTGTGAAACTTGCACATGGAATCTAGCTAACAACAATTTGTACAAATCTTGCAAATTGAGAGAAGGAGAGAAGAGATGAGAGAAAGGAATCAAGAATTGTATTCACTAATGAGTAAAATGGTAAAATACACATGATATACTCTAATTGGCTACGTGAAGTCACCATAGTAGAGATCTAGAGAGATCTAGACACTCACTAACAAAAATTGAAGTAACCTTCCCACCTAGTCCTAGTTAATTGATCCATGCAATCATAAGTTAACTAAGTCACATGTGTGGAAGTGAGAGAAACACATGAAATTGTTGGTGATAAAACCAAGGTTGTCATGCATGAGTGACTTCCACTATTCTAACTAAGTGTAACTAAGTGTAACTAACTCTGAACTGAAGAGAAGCACCCTATTCTGTAGGGGAATATTCTCTAGAGAGAATATTCTCATCTAAGGAAGCATTCTCAACATTGGACTATCAACCTTAGGAAAATAATTCCCTAGGTGAGTGTGTAATATATCCAACATATTTATGTGATCGATTTCCGTAATATGGTATTAGAGCCCAACATTCTAGAAGTTGTATCAAGAGTCTTGGGCCTTTGAAAGACAAGGTTTTCACTCTTGCGATTTTAGTATTTTCAAATTTGTATCAAGAGTCTCAGGCCTTTGAAAGACAAGGTTTCCACTCTTGCAATTTTATTATTTTCAAAGTCATATCAAGAGTCTTGGGCCTTTGAAATACAAGGTTTCTACTCATGTGAATTCAACAGTCTAGGTGCTATAAATTCTATGAGCCTGAAGACCTAGGGATTGTTTCCGACAAACACAGATCGAGGGATTGCTAGCATGGCACATAGAAGAACCAAAAGGATTTCATTGAAACCATATTTTCCCGAATCTGCATGTTTTTGGGTTATTTTGGGGCGTATTTATTATAAATCTACAAGTTTTTCAACATATTAATTTTTTGGGTGGGGTTACTTTTAACCTTCACCTATGGCATGTTTACCCAACATTATGTTGGAAGTGGGTCAAATATTCATAGGTAAGAACTACAACACTGGGAAGCAGTTGATGTTGACCACTTTTTAGTATAGGATGTTCAGTTTTGGGCACCTTGGAAAGTGGTCCCCTTGAGTTATTGAGTGCCTAACTCAAAGGGGGAAGTATTCCACCCTCACCACCTAAAGATCCTAGAGGGTTTTTATTGTTTTTGTGGAGTTTTATATGTGCTAATTTGGACAATAAAAACCTCCTAATTAAATCCTTAAAAAAAATCTACAAAGGGGCAGTAAATCACTTCCTAAGGGGTAGATTTAGTGGGAAGAAATATCGTACTTGTTGGATGTCATAAACAACAAGAAAAATAGTTTTAAAACCCTTGAATTTAGTTCCCAACAAGATCTCAAAATACAGGCATGTTGGGAAACCCTTAGGAACCTCAATTATTCTTCATGGTATCAGAGCCAAAGGGCACAAAAGAGGGTTGATACAGTTTGAAAACAATTGGCATATTTTTACTTCACCTCACAACAGTTAGCATCAGTTTTGTTTGGTCAGTTTAGAATCATTTTTAAGCATCATATAGCATCCCTTTTTGTGGTAGGATTGAGGGTGGACGATAGTCTAGAGGGGCTAGAAATTAGTCCCTGTGAAAGGCCATGTAGTCTTGATCTTGGATGAACTTGAGCTATGGGTTATTATGGAGTATCCAATGGTTCCTCCTACATATGTAGTGCTCATGGATGATTTTTGGAAGAGGAACATCAGGGATAAGAGGACTATCCTTGATGAGGTCAAGGACCATATCATTCCTCACATTTCTGGTAAATATGTTGCAATTCATATGTGGCATTCATTATGTGGTCTTTACCAAAGTCCTAACCAGAACCGAAAGATGGTTATCAAATAGAAGTTAAGGGGCACCAAGATGACGAAGACTGGTTCATTGACATCATTCCTCATGATATTTTCTCAAATTTGTGATGATTTGGCAGTGGTTGGAGAGATAGTAGATCCTTCTGAGTTGATGAGGACAACCTTAAATGGATTTTCCAAACCTTGGGAGAGTTTTGTATGAGGCATCGTGGTGAGAGAGCATATTCCTAGTTGGGAAATGTTTTGGGATGACTTTGTGTAGGAGGAGATTAAAGTTGTCTTTGGATCCACTAGTCAGCAACATGGTGAGGATGGTGATGAGGATCTTGTTCTTTTGGAAAAGGGAAAGAAGAAAACCAAGCATGGGCCCAAGGGTGGGTCCAAGCAGCAGTAGTAGAGAGGATATGAGAAACAAAGGGATGTGAGAAAAGTGAAATGATTTTCTTGTAACTAGTTGGGGCACTATGTTGGACAGTGTCCCAATAGGAAGAAGAAGAATTTGGGTGGTACTGCAGTGACAGCAGAGGATGAGTTTTCCTCTCAGATTGAGAGGGAGTGTTCCTTGAAAGTTTGTTGTTCGATAGTTGAGTCACCATCCAGCGTCTGGTACATTGACAGTGGAGCATCCAATCACATATCAGGTGTGAGAGATAACTTCATTGATATCATAGATCTAGAGATTAAGTTGGAGATATTTCTTGGAGATGACACCATAGTGAAAGCGACTGGACGTGACACAGTTTCATTTCAGAGGGACTTGATGACACCCTTGGTGTTCAAGGATGTATTGTATGTCCCTAGGTTGACAAAGATTCTTGTTTTAGTTTCTTCTATCCAAGATAGAGGGTTTGATGTGTCATGGAGAGGGACAAAGGTCCTCATTCACCCTAAGGGGTCCAGTATCACTTCTGAAAAAGTGGTTGGGACACGAGAGGGGAACCTGTATATATTTATTTTTCATCCTTTTCATGCTTTGGCAAGTAGAAAAATTTGTAGTCAATTTTGTCAGCCATGGCGTCGGAGGATGGCTCATTTTCATCATGGAGATATGATATCACTGAGAGAGATTGTGACAGGTTTTCCAAAGTTAAGCCTTGAGAAAGAGGAGGTATGCAAAGGGTGCCCTCTTGGGAAGTACACCGAGACTGTCTTTCCCAGAAGTGACAGTAGATCAATTGGGGTACTAGACTTGATACTTTCATGTCATGAGTGTGGGCCCATGTCATGAGTTTCCTTGGATGGTTGTGAGTATTATGTTACTTTCATTGATGACCACTCTAGGAAAACCTTGATCTATTTCCTGAAGACCAAGAGTGAGGTATTCAATATGTTCTAAGAGTTCAAATCTCTTGTGGAGAACCAGAAATGAAATAAGATCAAGGTTTTGTGGTCAGACAATGGAGGTGAGTATACCTCCATGAAGTTTGCAAATTTTTGTACCCAGCAGGGTGTCTGAAGGAATTTTATCGTTCCTTACAAGCCGTAGAAAAATGGCATTAAACAGAGGAAGAATAGGGCCATAGTTGGTGCAGCAAGATCGATGCTACATGATAAGGCATTTCCATTCTACTTATGGGAAGAGGCTTGTAGTATTGCAGTGTATCTGCAGAATAGGAGTCCCCATAGAGCTTTGGGGAGGATGACTCTTAAGGATGCCTTCACTGGGAGTAGGACAGATGTTGAGAACCTGCACATATTTGGGTTTTATAATTTCTCTCATGTACCCTCAAAGAAGAGGAAAAATCCAGATCCTGCAACATAGAAGGGAATTCTAGTTGAATACTCATAGGTCTCTAAGGCCTACCGATCCACATTCCAGGATTGAGGAGAGTAGTGGTGAGGAGATATTTCATACTCAAGGAGGACAAAGAATTCATGAGATATATTGAGTTGAGAGATAGAGTTGAGGAGGTCCCACAGATGTAGAGTGATGCATCACAGGGGACACATCCCCAGGTGTCGAGTACACTGATTTTAGGGGTGACTCATCCACCTGGGACAACTTCAAGTTCACAATTTTCAAGAATACAGATGGTGCTTCAGGGTCACAGACAACTTTGCAAAGATTTGTGCATGAGACTCACGGGCTTGAGGAGACTTTTCCATGAGAGGTTATTTCGGGGAAAAAGAAATCAATATGGTTTCAGGAGACCTTGAAGGAATCCAAGGAGTATGTTGGAGAGCCTCATAGGTTGTTGAGAGAGATCAGAGTGCCAAAGAGGTTTGGATTTCACTTGGATATGGTGACAAGCATATGAGATTATTTTCCCACTACTGATGAGCAGGCTGTAAAAATTCTCATTGAGTCCTTTCCAAGGGGAAATGATCTCTACTTTAGGGACAAGTTGGGAGTGGTGAGTAACACTTTTCTTGGTAAGAGAGAGTGTTGAGTTTTGCGTACCTTGGAAAGTGGTCACCTTGAGTTATTGAGTGCCTAACTCAAAGGGGGGAATATTTGATCCTTACCACTTTACTTTATGTTATAAAGTCAAAGTGACTTTATTTAACTTAAGTCAAGTGAATTTAATCCAGGTGGATATCGGTGGCCACCCACCTTTTCCAGCTGGCTCAAAACAACTTTCTAGCAATTTTGGCAATTTACTATTTTTAGCAGGTTTTAACTTTCGGGGCCATTTTGAGGGCCTAAATGAATTTTTTTCAATATAGAGGTTCTCAGTTATATCCAAAGGCATGATTGAGCCCCCAAAATGAATCTCCTCGACGATAGCTTTCCAACAAGCTATCATACGCCTAAAACAGAGATCGTATGCAAAAGTTACGGCCCCGAGAAGTTGATGTACTAACTTACCCAAACGGGGCCCACATGACTTTTGGCGCTTCATCTCCTAGGGTTAGGTTTTTGGATGTCTAGGAATTTTGGCATTCCCGTTTATTGTAAAAGTGCCTTCAGAGCCTCATTGTAATCATCTTCTTGCGAATGCGAGTAGCCATCACATTTCTTCTGAGAGATAAGCTGCCACCATTCTAGCGAGTCTTTCACTCTGTATTTTTACAGTCTTTGTACATTTCTCTAATTAATAGAAATCGTGTATTACTGTATATCTGTGTTTATGGTTGCATCTCCGATACATTTCTGTTATATTATTGAATATCTGCAATATCGTTGTGCATTTCTTTATTATATCTCCACTCTCATTTCGTGCCGAAAATAATCCGGATCAGAATTTTATAACATAAAGTGACTTAGGAGACTTGAGTCATTTTTTATATCTAATATCAACCATTGATTGGAGGTTTGGCCTAAGATATAATCTTGGCCATTGGTTTTCTAGGTTAGCCTAATGATGAGACTAAAGGAGGAAAAAGGGAAAAAGAGGAATTCACTTATTCACTTGGAGGCTAGAGTGAAAGAGGAGAGGAGAAGAGAAGTCATTTTGGAGAAGGGGGTGCACCATTGTTGAGGAGAAGCAAGGATGAGAGGTTGCACCATGTAAGCTTGAGAATGGAATCTTGAGTGAGGGCACATTTTGTTGTGAGAGGGCGCATTATTAGTGGAGGGTGCACCAAGACTTGAGGGGTGCATTTGTGAGAGGGAAGAAATTACTTTGAGGATGTGTGCACAATAGATGGGGTGCATTCATGTTTTGGTAGTGGAACTATCCAAGACAAAGATAGGGGCACAGACTTCATCTCAAGACGAAAGGAAGATAAGGGGTGAAAGTACTAGCTAGCAGGCACAATCTCCAAGAGGGGGCGCAAGTCATCTAGCAAAAACAAGTTTCAAGGAACTCCAAATAAATCTTGAGAATATATTAATATTGTATCAGGTTCCATTGTTTCATTTCCTCATTGTAGCATTTGCTTGAGATCTCCATAATACATCTACTCTCTTACTGGTTTTCCCCATGGCAGTTTTTCCAGGGTCATGTTGACCAAAAATACTTGTGTAAAGATCTTGTGGTTTGCATTCTTTTATTTCAGAAAGTAGGTTTAAAAATCCTAGAGGGTATTTATTGTTGTTTTGGAGTTTTATATGTGCTAATTTGGACAAAAAAAACCTCTTAATTAAATCCTTAAAACAACATCTACAAAGGGGAAGTAAATCACTTCATAAGGGGAAGATTCAATGGGAAGAAATATCAAACTTGTTGGTTGTCATAAACAGCAAGAAAAATAGTTTGAAAACCCTTGACCTTAGTGCCCAACAAGAGGTCAAATACAGGCCTATTGGGCAGCCTATAGGAACCTCAAAATTCGTCACAAGTGCCTAGGAAATATTTTCCTTGGTAAAATTACATGACTTGAAGTTGTAGGTAAAGTCCAGGATAAGTTTGATGAGAAAGATAGAGAAGTTGTGATGTTGATTAATTTTTATGTGACATATGAGATGCTTACAGAGGTCCAGACAGGTAAAACTTCATCAACAATCAAGACACATTTAAAATTTTCTCTTAAGACATCAGACAAAGGCATATCCTTCTCCTGAATAACATGTTTTTTTCAATGATGATGGATGAGCATGCACCCCTCGAAGAGCATTTTCTCAAGATTAAAGATATCCGAGAACAGTTTATGGAAATTAATTGGAAGATGGAGTAGGAAGACTGTAGATTTTAACCTTGTACAATATTTACTGCAAACATCTTTTCAGTAAAAGAACAAAAAAGATACAATGGAACATATAAACATTACACAGAGATTTTTCCCCTGGAAACCCAAACCAGGAAAAACATCATATTCTATATTCATTCATAATGTTACATTGTTTACAATACAATATACATATAGGAGCCAACGGCATCCAAAACCCTAACCCAATGACCTGGATTAGTCAACAACCCTAATTCCTTAACCAGAAATAGAAAACCATCGACAAAGAAACCATGTGTCGAAAAACCACCTAAATAGGTGACATGTTTCCCGAGGCGAAAAATGTTTTCTCGGGGGCACTACCCCCAAACCCCCCTGCCCGCCCAGTGCAACGCAAACACTACTACTCATGCAAAGAATATAACACATACCCAACAAAGACATGGTAATAATCACACTAAAATTTTTACCACATGCTTATGAGGACTTTATTGAGACCCTAAACATCACTTCCATGAATGTTGACCTAAAGTTTGATAAGCTTTTCAATACGCTCTTATAGCATGATAGATGGAAGAAACATTTCGATAGCATCCATGGGACTTAGGGTTCTAAGTAGGCCTTCGCTTCCAAATCAAAGGGAAATGGACCAAGAAGACATGATAGAATAGTGGTGAGGATGTCACCAAGGATCACGAGACCAATATAAAGGAGGGCCTCAGCAATGGGCTCATGTTGTAGAGAATAGAGAGGAGAAGGAGGCAATCTTCTATGAATTTATGGCCACAACACAAATAGATCAACCCAAGTCATATGCTTGGTTCATTGATTCAGGTGGATCATGTCATTTCACCAACAAGAATGATTGGTTGATAGAGTACATGCCTTTCTCTTCCAAGGAATCAATGATGTTTGGTGGTGGTGAGGAATATATAGTCGTTGGCAAAGGAAATGTATAGATTTCCTATGGAGAAAAAATGTTGATATTCCTCAATGTATACTACGTGTCATATATGGAGCTTAATAGGCTTTAAGTTAGTCATATTATTTGGAACAACCCCCAACTAGATGTAAACTTTATCAATCACAAGTGCTACATAGTTGACAAGGAGACCATGAAGACTATTTCTCTGGGTGTTGAGGACCATGGATTGTTCAAACTGGAAAATATTGGACAGGTCAAAGAGCATGCACTAGTATCCAAGAGTGCATTAGATATCAGTACACTATGGCATCAGAGGTATGGGAACCTCAACTTAGCCTACCTCTCTCAGTTGGCACAAGAGAATATGGTAGATGGACTTCTGGACATTCAACAACAAATCGAGGAAGTTTGTGGAACTTGTCAGGAAGGGAAGTAGCATAGAGTGCCATTTGATAAAAGGACAAGCATGGAGATAATAGAAAGTCCTTCAACTAGTTCGTGTAGACATTTGTGGACCAATGGACATGGAATTAACCATTGGTGCTGAGAATTTCCTTCTATCTGTTGATTATTATAGTAGGAAAATGTGGGTGTATTTTTTGAAACTAAAATCTGAAGTGTTTAATGAATCTCAAGAATTTCAAAGCCTTAGTAGAAAAAGAGTCAGGCTCTCTTAGGTATGATAACAGTGGTGAATTTTTTTCCTAATAATTCAATAAATTTCGTGCTAAACATAGGATCAAAAGATAGTTCACTACACTTTACACTCCATAGAAAATGGGGTGGTTGAAAGGAGAAACCACACTAACACGAAGATGGACATGTGTATGTTGCAGAATAGGTGTGTTTCAAATAGGTTTTTGTTTGAGGCAATGTTCGCGACAATATACTTGTTGAATAGATCTCCAACAATGGCGGTGAAGAATAAGAATCCGAAGGACGTTTGGTCTAGAATAAATCCCAAAGTCAATCATCTTAAAGTCTTTTTTTCTATTTCCTACACTTGGATTCCAGATGAAAAGAAAACCAATTTAGATCCAAAGAGAAAAAATATGATGATCACGGGGTACAAAAACAATCATAAATCCAAGCTTGACACTAGTAAGGTGAGATTTAGTAGAGATGATGTTTTTGATGAGGAAATTGAACCTTTCGACATTTCTCTCGGATTCAAAATTATTGAGCAGCCAATGGTGGATAAGGATTCAGGTGTCAAGCTTTAGGCATCTCCACCTAAAGTGAGGGGATTTTCTCATCATCAGGAGTCTCCTAGGTTGGTAATCTCTGATGTAGATAGCCCGAATCGACATTTCAATGACACTAAGCATTCAAATGACACATATACAGGTGAAGATGATGAGAATCCCAATAAGAGACCCAAGTGGTGTCACAACACCATTGGATATGTTAATATAAGTGAAATGATCAAGGTTCAATTATCGATATGAAAGAGAAAACAAAAAAACAAACATGGTCAACTTTTCTCCGATGGCCAATGTTCAAGAAATCTATGAACCACATTTGTTTGAGGGGGAGAAAGGGGTACCTAAATGGGAAAATTCCATGGCAACTGAAAATAAGAGTTTGATGAAAATTAGACTTTGGACCTCACATCTCTTCCACCAAGGAAAAAACCCATTGGTTGCAAATGGGTGTACCAGGTCAAGTACAAAGAATATGGTACATTTGAGAAGTACAAAGCATGGTTGATTGAAAAAGGGTTCTCTCAATGAGAAGGCATTGTCTATGACGATATCATTTCTCCTACAAAAAATATCAACACCATCCGACTTGTTCTAACCATGGAAAGATAATTTGGTTGGAAGGTCCATCAGAAGGACATGAAGAGTGCCTTCCTCAATGGTGGTTTGCAGGAAGAGGTCTACATGTATCAACCATAGGGTTTTCAGGTTTCAGGGAAGGAGCATCTAATATGTAGACTGAAGAAGGCTCTATATGTTCTGAAGCAAGCACCCAATGCATGGTACATCAAGATTGATAGAGACTTGGATGGATAAGGGCTCTAGAAGAGTCCTTCATATTCCAATATGTATGTCAAAAGAGTTGGTAATGATATCATCATTTTGGTCATATATGTGTATGATATCATTATTACAAGTAGTGAGGAAAGTGTTATAAAAAATATCAAATCCAAAATGAAAAAAACTTGGCATTATTGATTTAGGCCTCGTAAACTATGATCTAGGTGTAGAAGTCTGAAAAACAGGTAGCAGCTTTTTTGTGTCACAAACAAAATATGCCATGAGTTTGCTTGACAGGTTCAAAATGACAGACTACAAAATCGCATCTACACCTATGGAGAAAGAGATGGAAAATTCAGCCAAGACAGACTCTAAGGCAATTAATGAGTTAGTATACATGAAACTAGTGGGTAGCTTGATATATCTTACAACCACTAGACCTAATTTGGATTTCGTTGTGAGCTCCATTTACATATTCATGACACCACACAGGGTAGAGAAATGGACTACAATGAAGCGAGTGTTCAGAGATGTGAAATGGACACTTGACTTTGGCATTCTGTACAACAGAAGAAAAGACCCTCAGTTGTGTGGGTATATATATTTAGATTGGGTAGGTTCTTTTGATGATATAAAATCCACTTTTGGATATGTTTTCAGTGTTGGCATGGCAGTAGTCACATGGACCAACAAAAATAAACATGCAATATATGTCTCATCGACCGAAGAAGAATATCAAGGAGCAGTGAAAGGAGCATCTGAAGCAATTTGGATTAGGAGGATGTTTTCAGATATGCAGATGCAACAAACAAAGCCAACACCCATGTTATGTCAAAATCAAGGGGTGTGATCAAACTTGACAAGAATCCAGTATTCCACAAGCATACCAACATGTTTAGGTACATTGCACTTCATCCAACAACTTGTAGAGAATGGATCTATTGAGTTGCAGTATTTTCCCATAGCGGACCAAACTGCAAACATTCCCACCAAGTCTTTGGGTCGAGAAAAATAAGTAAACTTTTGGGATAACTTTGGTGTAGTTAGTAGATTGACCATTAAGGGAGGGTGTTAAAGTAAATATTAGCTTATAATGGTCAATTAAATATTAGACTTAGGCATTAATTTTTTTATTTTTTTTCCGAAGAAAAAAGCGTAAATTTTATTCATATAGAGATAAAATTTACAATTTGAAGATACATCTGGGTAATATGTATTTGTTGTATCTTCATTTAAGCAATCCGTAGAAAGTCAAAATACATGAATAACTTGTATCTGTTAGATACAAAAAAGGTTGAAAAGACAACCTATCAGAGTATAGATCAAAAATATGCAACAAAATAAATAGTAACCTGGCAAGATGTCCATATGAGAATGAATCCAAAATATTTCTCATACAACCGGGTATAAGGCAAAAAACCAACTGAAAACCAGTTAATATATGGATATTGTCAATAGATTTGTTGAAGGAGATAAAGGGATAATTGTAGGGGGGGGCTCTTCAATGAAGGGTCGGTAGAAAAATCCATGTTCCGCCTCGTCCTTTGATTCCTTTATCAACTAGGATTCATAGACCAATTCTAAACTTGCTTTGGATAATGAGTCTACTTCTGAATTGTGCTCCCAGTTCACATGTTGTGAAACTATGGAATCAAAAGATTCCAACAACATGAAATTTCTTCAAGTAGAGGGAGAAGAGTGATGTTGAGACATCTTTGTGTTTTCCTAGACCAATTAACAACATTCACAGAATTGTAAAGATGTTACACCTTGTTCCTTAGCAAAGAGGAGAAGGAGATTTAGAGCCAATAATGCAGCAAAATTGTTGGTTCTGTATCCCAACCCCATCCTTATTTTGAAGAAATGTGTATTTGAGAAAAAGAGGAGGGCCCCTCCTCCACAAAGTTTCCCATTATTTTGGGAGGCCCCATCAAAGAAGGCCTAATGAATAGAGTGATCCACCTACATATCTTTAGGAGCTCGAATAACTGGAGTGCCTATTTCTTGGGGAAAGTGTGCGAGAATACTAACTCCCTGAGGTGCTACTATTTCAAGTGGAAACATTTTCCCATGAAAGATGGAAGTATTATTTGCTATCCACACTCCCTAGCAAGATATGAAAGGAAGGGCTTTAATGCAACTGTTGGATGCCATTGATAACCAATTTTTCCATGCATCCACTACTGAAAGACCCCTCCATTGACATACTTTACCTAGTAGGGATGAGCAGTCTCTCCATAATTGAATAGTGAAAGGGAAAGATAAGAAAATATGGGTGGTTGTTTCATTTGTTTTCTGGCAAAAGAAACACCAAGCAGGTCCCTCAATTTTCCTTTTTTTCATTAGGTCCCAGGTGCAGACTTCATTGTTAAAAAGGAACCACATAAAAATGTGCACCTTCAGGGGACATTTGGTTTTCCACAAACCTTTCCACTAGGAGCAAGGTTCTTGAATATGTGCATCCATATTAAGATGGATGTAACCAATCTTTGGAGTATAAACTCCATGGGCCATGTGTTTCCAAACAAATTCGTCTTCTCTTTCCATTAAACGGATTTGGGCCTTATAGAGAGATCTGATATAGATTTCCCAAGTCTCTACAAAATGTTCACCCAGTCCCACCCTATCTGCCCTTAACCAACCTTGGTTCCATATAGAAGTAGATGCAGGATCAACAATCTAGTGAAGTTGAAAATAACTGAGTGTCTAAAGATGAAGTAAAGGGTATGTTGGGAGGAGGTGGTTTGCATCACTACCTGGCCAAGGGTCATGCCCTATCCTTACTTTTTGCCTATTTCCAATGTTCCAAGCTAAACCATCCCCCACCACATTGAAGCAACATTTCCCTCCAAATGATTGAACAACTTGCCACCTTTTTGAATGGTTTGTGTAACCACCCTTCAATAGAATCAGGAGCAATATATTTGTGAATTACTACATCAATCCAAAGGCTACTAGTCTTAATCAATCTCCAAATAGACTTTGCAGCTAGGGATTTAGAAAAAAGGAAGATTTTTTTGATTTATTTATGTTTTTATGTCTTACTTCACCTAATTGTGTTTCTCATTCTATCCCACATTCATAAAGTGGATTGACTCAACTTGCTTGTAATCCTATATAAGAAAGCTTTCACTTTCTCATTAAATACACAATGTGGAGAACTCTTTAAAGTTATCTTGGTTTCTTTATGTTGATATTATGGTATTTGTCATAGGTATTAACCTCCACATGTAACCCTCACAAGAATAGAATATTCCAAGAAGAAAGAAGAAACCCTAAAGCATTGGACATAACCCTAGAAGACAAGTCGACTAAAGGAAATATTTAATATTGAGTTTTTAGCCTCCATAATGAGAAGTTGACCCAGACAGCTAAGGAGGAGCAGTATAAATATAGGATGCCATAGCTCATTTGGACACACACAGCTTGCAACTGTAGAAATTTAGTTGTGCGCAAGTCTGGAGAGTAGCTACAGCTGCAGCTACTGCAACTTGTATTTTTGGTTTCAGTCTTGGGCTCTCTCTTGGTTATGGTTTGTACTTTCTTCTTGGTATGTTAACTCTGGAGAGTGATATGTTTCCTTGATTGGCTATTAGGCCTAGGGTTTTCTTCTGAAGTTATTCTATGTAAAGGTTAAGGTGCTTGGGGGTGGCTTCGGCCTATGGTTGGGTGACAATATTTCTATATTTTCTATGGTTAAACGAGCAAACCTATTATTTCTAACATGTTATGGGACCACACCATCTTTTGATAGTGTAACCACTAGAATATAGATTGGGAGGATTTTCTTAGTTACAGTTGTAGTTGTAGTTAAAGTTTTTGTTGCATCAATGAAACCCTAACCCTCTTGTTGAGGCACCTTAAGTGAAGAGATTGACCTAATTTCTAGATTGACCTAATTTCCATCTACATCCATGATCCTATGATGAAAGGAGGAATTTGGAATATTTAGGGCATGGAATCTATATAATATTCCATGGACCCAAGAGCTAAAGAGAAATATGAGGAAGAACATGAAGATTCCAAGAAAGAAAGAAAAATATAGAACAACCAATTATTATACTGAGAATCACAAAGACTACCATCTTGGTCTGAACTCACTCAGAAGAAATCGAGCAGAAGAAATGAAAGTTATGATAAAGAATAGTGTAAAAAAGAGTTAAGAGAAGGAGGGAGAAGACTATGACAACATCTTGTTCAAGATATACCTCTTGTAGTATCCATGGATTGGAATTTACATGTAAAAGATTGTTCTTCCCAATAAAGAAACTGAGAAAGAATATTATACCACAAAGAGACCCATGTATGCATATATAACAAGACCTTGTATGGATTCAAACAACTTGATGCAGATTATCTCATATACTGCAGAAGCGTGGTGAAAACTTTCTATGATAGAGATAGTGTATCAGAATAGTTACTCAGAAGTCTATGATGATGGATTGCTAATCCATGGAAAACTCTCATGATGATAGAAGAAGTGTTACTTGGATATGTTCCAGTTTGAGCCTTGCCACGATGTCATGAGCTAGCATGAAACAAAAGTGTTGAATTTGACCATGATATATTGTAATGATTAGAGCTATATGAAGCCTTCAGAGAAAACCAGTGTTCCATGACAGACTGAAGTACATTGAGATCAAGCATTACATTCTACATGATAAAGTCCAGAAAAGAGAAGTGGTTCTCCAATATATCTCCACAGATGAGAAGATAGCAGATATTTTGGTAAAGCCTCTTTCCAAGATGAAAAAGTTTGTGTACTTAAGAAACAACTTGGGGATCATGGAGACAACTTCCTTATTGAAAAAGGAACAGATTAATCCTAGGTTGGGAGGGAGAACTAATGTGTTATTGATTTATGGAAAATCATTTTTCAGTTCCAAAAATGGTTTAGGATTATGATTTCCTTTCCAGTTTGGAAAGTGGTTTGAGATTTATGACGGACAGGGATTTTCCAGTTCGGAAAATGCTCCAGATCGAACAATCATTTTCATAATGAAAACGGTTCGATAGATTGTTGATGTACGATAGACATCCATTCCCCTTGTGGCCAACTTGGGGGAATGGTCTAGGATAGTCATTCTTCTTGGAAGTCACTCTGAGGAGTGGTCAAGTAGAATGGTCCGCCTCCGGCCAGTCAATCTTTCAAATTTTATAGTTTTGAGAAGTTTTGAAGAATGGTATGTTTTGGAAGTTGGTGCAGGACGGTCATTTCCATTAGGAAATGGTCCGGACAGTCATTCCCTAGGGAAAAATCATTCTATCCAGGTTGCACTATGATTAGTTCCGAAGGAATGGCCCAATTAGGTGAATGTTCCAGGTTCAAAAATCAGGGACAAGAATTCCCTAGGGTAGACTCATTCTCTCCGAGTTGCACT
This sequence comes from Picea engelmannii, assembly GCA_009831015.1. Classification (NCBI taxonomy): domain Eukaryota; kingdom Viridiplantae; phylum Streptophyta; class Pinopsida; order Pinales; family Pinaceae; genus Picea; species Picea engelmannii. The sequence continues at coordinate 19,700 of ML819302.1, forward strand.
ATGACTAGTGCCAGAGGAATGGCCCAGTTAGGTGAATGGTCCAGGCTCATAAATTAGGGACAATTATTCTTCTATGTCTGAGAAGAATAGTCCAGATATCCCATGGTTGATGTTTTACATTCTGAAGGTAGATGCTCTTCCATATCTCACAGATGTGAGTGGAAGAATGGCCCAAATGGATCAGTTTATATCATGATATTGTTTTATGCAAGTTAATATCAAATGATATGAATGCTATGGAGACTATATGTCTCTAGACAATAGATGTATGCTACCATGCTGGATGTGTTCCACTAGTTGTGACTATGTGTCATTGATTAAGTAGTCGTGTGCTACATGGTGTGGTTGTGTACCACCGGATAGTAGTTGTGTACTACTATGGATAGACACAGTTGTGTTCTATTGAATGACATTGTTTTGATTGCCATGTATACTATCAATAGTGTTGAAAATGATTATTAGCTAAATGGATAGTCAGCGTGCTGATAGACAGACTGTAATATACCAGATATAAAATGTATGTAGAATAGAAATAAAATGCTAGTAATGGCAGAATAACAGCAATATAACCAGAACATTCACCACAATAACACTGAAATGATATAAGAATAACAACAGAAATAGCAATTTGAATCTGAAAGCAATGTTCGTGGGCCTCTTCGAGGGGGCAACCTCCAGTTGAGCAGAGCTCTATTACAATAATATCCAAGCTAAGGTTCTCATACCCTCAACTCCTATTTATACTAAAAAGAAGCATCTAGAGGAAGATCCTTCTAGAAGTGGAAGCTTCTATTAGGTCTTCTTATATCCTCCTTATTCTATTTTATTGAAAGGCCTTATTAATATTGACCTTTATTACATCTAAATATATTGTTCTACCTATGTGCGGGTTAGGACCCTAACATGTCCGCCCCCTTAAAAACAGCCTTGTCCTCAAGGCTTGAGATGAGGAAATTGTTGCAGAATGGTAGCTGGTTCCCAAGTGGCGTATGTTGGAGTTGTATCTTTCCACTGGAGTAGCACTTCCTTGATGGTTCTCTAACATAGGCGATGCTCACGCTGGTCCAAAACTGTTTCTGGTTGTAGCCAAATGGATCCTTCTTCATCTAACTCTGGAAGATTGGTTTGAAGTTGGTACTTAGTTCCAATCACCTTCTTTAAGCATGAAACATGAAAAACAGGATGTAGCTTTGAATGGTTGGGCAAAGCTAACTGATAGGCGACTTGTCCCACATGCTTGATCACGGTATAAGGACCATAAAATTTGGGTGCTAGCTTCTGACAATGCTCAGCCTTGAGGGAAGTTTGCTTGTAAGGTTGCAATCGAAGAAACACATGATCCCCTTCTACATATTGATGTTCAGAGAGACCTTGATCTACTTGTTTCTTCATGCGATTTTGTGCCATGACAAAATTCTCTTTGAGGGTATGGAGAATGGCCTCTCGATTTGTAAGTGTTAGGTCAACTGCCTGGACCTTCGAGGCACCCAGTAAGTATGAGAGAATTGAAGGTGGCTTCTGTCCATATACCGCTTCAAAAGGATTCATGCGTGTACTTGTATGGTATGAAGTGTTGTACCACCATTCAGCTAGGGGTAACCATTGAGCCCACTAATTTTTCTTTTCCGAGGAAAAACACCTCAAATATGTTTCCAAACAATTGTTGACAACTTTCATTTGGCCATCAGTCTGGGGATGATAAGTTGTGCTGAGATGCAATTATGTGACTTGTATATTGAACAGTTCTTGCCAAAAATTGCTTGTGAAAGCTGGGTCGCGATCATAAACAATAGAGTGTGGCATGCCATGAAGCTTGAAGATCTGATCCATAAAGATTTGAGCCACCGTGGATGATGTCAACGGGTGTTGAAGGGCATAGAAATGAGCGTACTTGGAAAGGTGATCAATAACCACCATGATGGCGGATTTATTTCTTGATTTGGGTAAGACAGTGATAAAATCCATAGAGATATCCTTCCAAATAGCAGGTGGAATCGACAGCAGTTGTAGTGTGCCTGGTGATTTGATTGTTTCTCCCTTGTTTCATTGACACATGTCACATTCAGCTACAAAATTACGAATGTCCTGTTTCATACCATCCTAGAAAAAGGAACGTTTGACCCTGTCATAGGTTTTGGTGAACCCGGAGTGCCCTACTGTGGGTGTAGCATGAAGCTTAGAAAGTACCATGGATTTAAGATTTGATTCTTTACTTAAATACAAACGGCCTTTGTATCGAAGTTCCTCATGGAGCCAAGAGTACCCTGGGGAAGTTGGAGCATTGGACTGCAATTGCTGGATCAATTGCGAACTTTTGGGGTCTTGTAGCCATTCCTGGTGAATGGCTTGGAGCCAATCTAGTACAATGAATGAAAGAGAAAAAAGGGATCCTTCATCTTCATATTTTCGGGAAAGTGCATCCATAACCACATTGTCTTTGTCTTTCTTATAAATGATCTCATAATCATATCCAAAGAGTTTAGTCACCCATTTTTGTTGTTCTGGGGAGGAAATGTGTTGTTCCATAAAATACTTGAGGCTTTGATGGTTTTTCTTAATTTGGAACCGTTGCCCCAATAGATAAGGACACCACAGATCCACGGCATGCAGAATAGCCAACATTTCCTTTTCATAGATGGATTTTCCCAGATTTCTTTTAGATAGTTGCTTGCTGGTAAAGGCCAAAGGTCGACCCTCTTGCATAAGGACAACACCAATTCCTTTCTTTGAGGCATCACATTCCAACACAAAGGTCTTTGTGAAATTGGGAAGGGCAAGGACTGGAGTGGTGCACATGGCCATCTTCAAGGTTTGAAAAGCTTGAGCAGTGGCTGGAGTCCAAGTGAAAGAGTTCTTTTTTAGGAGAGCAGTGAGAGGGGCTGCAATCTTCCCATAATTCTTAACAAACTTGCGATAATACCCTGTTAAGCCTAGAAATCCACGCAAGCTCTTAAGAGTCTTTGGGTGAGGCCAGTCTTGCATAGCTTCAATATTTTAAGGATCCACCCTGACGCCATCTTTGCCAACCAGATGACCCAAGTATTCTACTTCTGAGGCGCCAAAATCACATTTAGACTGTTTCAGGAAAAGTTGGTGCTGAGAGAGTAGATGGAGAACTCGATCCACATGAGCAAGATGGTATGTCCAGGTTTTGCTATAGATGAGGATATTGTCAAAGAAAACTAAGACAAAATGGTGGAGAAAAGGACGGAAGACATGATTCATGAGGCTTTGGAAGGTGGAGGGGGCATTACACAAGCCAAAGGGCATGACCAAAAACTCATAGTGGCCCTCATGAGTTCTAAAGGCAGTCTT
>ML819302.1:23064-36995 GCA_009831015.1 Picea engelmannii
CTAAGACAAAATGGTGGAGAAAAGGACGGAAGACATGATTCATGAGGCTTTGGAAGGTGGAGGGGGCATTACACAAGCCAAAGGGCATGACCAAAAACTCATAGTGGCCCTCATGAGTTCTAAAGGCAGTCTTGGGAATATCTTCCTCTTTCATATGTATCTGGTAGTAGCCCAAACAAAGATCCAGTTTAGTGAAGAATTGGGCGCCACTCAATTCATCCAGGAGGTCATCAATGACAGGAATGGGAATTTGTCTTTGATGGTAAGTTTGTTGAGGGCACGAGAGTCAGGACACATTCGCCAAGAACCTTCTTTATTTAGGACCATGACCACAAGAGACAAATAGGGGCTTGTACTAGGGCAGATAACGCCTGCATTAAGGAGTTCCTGGACCATTTTCTCAATTTCATTTTTTTGGGAAAAGGGGTGACGATACAAACGGATATTGGGAGGAAGGCTTCCTGGTATAAGGGGAATGGAATGATCATGAACACCATGGGAAGGAGGGAGGCCTTGGGGAGTGGAAAATACCAATTGATGTTTAGAAAGGATGGTTTGGAGGTCTTGCGGTATGAAAGGTGTCTCTGTTGCTTGTATGGCATGGAGTTGGGCGATAACACCAGAATGACCATTTTTGAGCAGCTTTTCCATGTGATGGGAACTAATGATCTCAGGTGAACCTACGGTGATGCCTTGGAACTTATATTGGTGGCCCTCTTGATTGAATTGCATGGTTAAGTCTTTAAAATCCATGAGAATGGGACCCAAACTCCTTAGCCAGTCTACACCCAGCACAATGTCACAACCTCCCATGTCGATAGAAAACATATGGGATTTCAAGTGGTAGTCATGAATTTGGAGACGCACATTTTCACAACGCCCTCCACATTTCATGGAACCACCATTTGCAATTATGATTTGGAAATTATTGACGGCATGGATGTAGCAATGAGTTTCTTGGGCAATTTGGCAGTGAATAAAATTATGGGTGCTGCCACTATCAACCAGAATGATGACCTTTTGATTCTTGATGTAACCGATTAGCTTGAGGGTTTGGGGAGCAAATAAGCCAGTGAGAGCATTGAGGGAAATGATTGGTTCTACTTCGGGAGGGTCTGAGGGAGGGGTTATGTCAGTGGATTCAGGTGATCCAGACATGGAGGGAGTTTCTTCATCTTCTTCTGAAATCTCCTCAGAGATGGCCATAAAAAACTTTTTTTCTTTACACTTGTGGCCCAGGAAATATTTGTCATCACAGTTATAACAAAGGCCTTTGAGTTGGCGTTCAACCATTTCATCCCGGGTCAATTTTTTGATCTTTAGTGGAGCAGAGGGAGTAGTGGGATTTACTGGTTTAGGGTGAGGGATGAAGGAGGGTTTGCGGTTTTGAGAAGATACAACCTGTTGTGCTTCTTTATCTCTTTTGGTAGCCTCCACCCAACTCTCAGGCTGAGCCATGAGGACATGGGCCCGAATTTCATCCTTGAGGCCGCTGATAAAACACTCTCAGAAAAGGGCATCAAACATGCCCTCTATTCTAAAAGCTAGGTGCTCAAAGGCAGCTATAAATTCTTCCACTATTCCTAATTGTTTCAGCTTTGTCAAATGGCCCAAATGGTTGGTGTCAGTGTCAAAGCGTTCATAAAGCTCTGCCACAAATTGTGTCCAAGCAATATACCCTGGACAAGAATTTTTCTCCATTGCCACCATTGCCAACGTTCTTGATCTAGATGGAGAACATCATATTGGAGTTTGGCCAATTCATCTATAATGTTGTATAAAGAGAATTAATGTTCCATTTGGGTTACCCAACCAGTGGGGTCTGAGCCATCAAATTTGATCACATCCACCCGTGGAAGGCGTAGGTCACGTTGAAAGTGATGGTTCTACAAGGTGTGGGAATGAGAGGAATGGTCACCTTCAGTATGTGGGGGTGAGGAAGAGGATGGGTTATCTATAGGGATATGTATTTTGGTGCAGAGTGCCAAAAAGACTGATTCAAGTTGGGTGGTGAGGTCTTGCTTCATTTCGCCCATTGAGGACTGCATGGTTGTATTGATGGCGGCTACGTTGGCACTGAGTTGTTTCACTTCTTGTTGGGTCTCAATGAGACCAGACTGCAAGGTGTTGAAGTGATCTTCCAAGTCTTGGCTACGAGTATGGGCCATGAGGATGGGGGGACTGAAAAGGGGCGGGCGGGGTAAAAAAAAATTTCCGAAAAAATGATATGGATGAATTTGATAAGGGCGAAGAGATGAATCCAATGGAATAGGGCTGAAATAGTGGTGAAAAAATTTCCAGACTTTTTTTTTTTTTTATACGTCCGGTCTGAAGAATACTACAGAGAGGAAATGCCCAAATGCTTAACCAGAAAGAAATGCGTATTTACTTGGCAACCCCAACACAGTTGCGCGGAAATAGATCTTGTCTGTTTTAATTTGTTTATGTTTCTGTCCCCAAGGGTTAGGTATTCAAGGGTTCTATAGACAAGGGTTTTCCCTGTGTTATAGCTCTCTGATGTATGTGTGGGGTCCAATAGTAGTACTCGTCCCAATATCTCAGGGCATTAACTATGGAGGATAGACCGTACCCTTATCCGTACTACCCGACTACCCAGGTACTAGAGAGTATCTTCCTGAGTGTTGTTCTTGGTGACACTATAGCAGTCAAGCGGTTGATCGGTTTATCTAAAGAGGGCTTCAGGTAATCTAGGTCGATCTATACATAGGTGTTGTCTGATGCACTACCACTCGAAGGGGTACCAATAGGGGTTACAAGGGTGGCCAATAGATGTGCGCTTAAGTACCACTTGTATTTCCTGCATGTATGAATCCCTCAATCGTGGGTTTATGCGCGTAACGACAGATCTATGTGGCTTAAAGACGTCGGAATACGTCTCTACCCTGAAAAAATTTAAACCACACTTTCTGCCAAGGAAAGTGATTTGATACCACTTGTAATATACCAGATATAAAATGTATGCAGAACAAAATAAAACGCTAGTAATGGCAGAATAACAACAATATAACCAAAACATTCACCACAATAACATTGAAATGATATAAGAATAACAACAGAAATAACACTTTAAATCTGAAAGCAATGTTCACGGGCCTCTTCGAGGGGGCAACCTCCAGTTGAGCAGAACTTTATTACAATAATATCCAAGCTAGGGTTCTCATACCCTCGACTCCTATTTATACTAAAAAGAAGCATCTAGAGGAAGATCCTTCTAGAAGCAGATGCTTCTATTAGGTCTTCTTACATCCGCCTTATTCTATTTTATTGAAAGGCCTTATTAATATTGACCTTTATTACATCCGAATATATTTTTCTACCTATGTGCGGGTTAAGACCCTAACACAGACATTCTCTAGACGAAAAATGGTCCAGGACATTTATTCTTCTAGGACGTATGTCTGGATTAGAAGAATAGTCCTTGTAGCCCATGGTGTGGCTTCCAACATCTGTTGAAATCATTATTCTTCTAGGACATATGTATGGATTAGAAGAATGGTTCTTGTATCACTATGTGGAGTGAGTGACTTATTCAACATCATGCATGATTACTGAGATGGAGTATGGCTTCGAGAGATGATGCACTTGATGCTATCAGATGATACTGATAGTGATGATGGTGCTCATGATATAATCATGAGATAGCATGTATGGCTATGATGATGCTACCGGTTGAATGGTATGTTTGTGCTCAAGACCATTGCATTCAATACCTCCCTATCTAGGAGGGAGTGTTGATATTATGATAGATGCGAGAGGTATTAACCTCCATGTGTAACCCTGACAAGAATAGAATATTCTAGGAAGCAAGAAGAAACCCTAAAGCATTGGACATAACCCTAGAAGACAAGTCGGCTAAAGGAAATATTTAATATTGAGTTTTTATCATCCAGAATGAGAATTCATCCCAGACAACTAAGGAGGAGAAGTATAAATATAGGATGTCATAGCTCATTTGGACACACACAGCTCGCAACTGTAGAAATTTAGTTGTGCGCAAGTCTAGAGAGTAGTTGTAGCTACAGCTACTGCAACTTGTATTTTTAGTTTCAGTCTTAGACTCTCTCTTGGTTATGGTTTGGACTTTCTGTTTGGTATGCTAACTCTGGAGAGTGATACACTACCTTGATTGGCTATCAAGCCTAGGGTTTGCTTCCGAAATTATTCTTTGTCAAGGTTAAGGTGCTTAGGGGTGGCTTCGGCCTATGTTTGGGTGACAATATTGTTATATTGTCTATGGTTAAATGATCACACCTATTATTTATAACACTTTATGTGATTGATTTCCATAATGTTTATTTTGATCTTTAAACTATCATAATAATATGCATTGTAGTCTACAACCATGAGTTTTGGTTGGCTTGCTTGAATTTTGCACCTTCCAAACTTAAAGTTTTGTATTGCACAAGTGCATATTCTAGCCATGCTTTTCTTTGGCTTTCATACTAATCGCATCTTCTAGCTGAAAATTGTATTGTATATTAATTCCATTTTCAGTGATTAAGGTAGTTTACATGATTAAATAGTGAATTGGCTTTTAAGTTTGAGTATTTGGCGAAAATAGTGCAATTTCCAATACTTTATTTGTGTTTGTTGAGCACCAGTTCTTTCAACAACTCAATGCCCAATGCAATATTTAAAGTCTCATATGTATGCTTCCATATGAATTAATCAAAAGGGTTTATACATACATTCCAATGAGTTCGTGATTGAATCTTCAAAAGATCACATTATCCATTGAGTTTGTTTTCAAGTAAAGATATTTGAGGGCACTTTACCATTTGCAAATCACTTACAAGTTTTCAAAAGGATTTATATATACATTCCAATGAGTTCATGATTGAATCTTCCAGAGATCACATTATGAAGTGAGCTTGTTTTCGTCTAAAGATATTTGAAGGCACTTTACCATTTGCAAATCACTTACAAGTTTTCATTGGTACAATTCACTTCCGATTTTTTTAAATAGAATGCATTGCAAAATATTTTTTGTTTAAAGAGGCATGTTCAACCAATCTTATGCTTGAAAACTTTTTCATCTATGTTTTTCATTCAAAGCTTCAAGATCCAAGTTTACAAAAGCTCATACTTGCATCTATTGTATAAAATATTGAAAGGTTTGCATTTGTGCACGAACTTGTCTTCGATTAAAATATTATTTGGATATTTTTTATGCTCATATATTGAATGAGATTGTTTGTGTTGATATTATGGTAGCTGCGGGAGGTATTTACCTCCACGTGTAAACCAAACAAGAATAGAATATTCTGGGAAGCAAGAAGAAACCCTAATGAGTTGGCTAATAACCCTAGAAGACAAGTCGACTCAAGAGGATAATTTGTATTAGGTTATTAGCCTCCAAGAGAAGAAGTCGGACAAAAGAAATATTATATACTAAGTAAATAGGAACCCAGAATGAGAAGTCGGCCCATACAGTTTGCCAGAATTAGTATAAATACAGGAGGCTAGTCTTCATTCTAGCAGGCATTCTCAGAATTGCAAAGCAACACTTGTGCGCACTGCAGTTGCCCAATTTGTGCGCAAGTTTGGAGGAGATCTGCCATTGTAGCTGCTGCAGCTAGCAGATTTCAATTTTGTCTTGGACTATCTCTTGGTTATAGTTTGGACTATTTGATCAACTCCTGTTTGGTGCACTATCCTTGGAGAAAGGTGCTCTACCCTTTGTTTGGCTATCTAGCCTAGGGTTTGCTTCCGGAATGATTCTCTGTCAAGGCTAAGGTGCTCGGAGGGTGTCTTCAGCCTATGGTTGGGTGACAATAGTGATATTGTTGATGGTAAAATGAGCACATCCATTATATTCTAACAGGTTACAGACCCACACCTCCTTCATTTAGTCTAGCCATTGGAAGGAAGCATATCCATAAGGATATTAAGCTCATTGAAGAACTGTTGCTAAGGTTTCTAGCAGGAGCAATCACCAAAGCACTGCAGCTAGGGTTACTAGCAAGTGCAGTTGCAAAAACCCTAATCCTCTCATTGAGGCACCTTAAGTGAAGGGATTGACCTAATTTTCGGATAGACCAGTGCACCCCAACCTAGCACATCTCATGGTACTCTCAGCAAACCAAGATGTCAAGTTTGAGTTTTTGGTCATATCTAGGGTTAACAAAGTCAAAGAAGCCATGACCTACTCCATGAAGTCAGAAAACAAGTTAGATGGAGCTTCTAACTTCAGAGTGTGGAAGACAAGGATTGACCTCATCCTCGCCAAGAATAAAGTGTTGGATATCGTGAAAGGAAAGATCGTGAAACCAGAGTTTGAAGAAGGAAAAGATAAAGAACCGCAAAACGTTGCAGTTATGGAAAAGTTCAAAGACGATGACATCAATTCCATGAGTATCATAGTGGATTCTATAAAAAACCACTTGATACCCTACATCTCCCATATTGACTGTAGTGTCCCCAAGGCCGAGCCCCGTTACAGATCATTCTTTATGCAAAGAATTGTAAATGCATTCTATAGGCTGGTGAGCCAAGTTTTGTATAAGTTGTAGGCTTATGTGTTTTGTTAGGCCAGGGAGCCTAAGTGTTGAAGGCCAGGAGCCTGTTGATGTACTTGTATGTATGCAGATCAATTAATAAAATATAAACACCACCAGGTGCAGACCGACCACGATGAATGAGTGATGGGGGACTGAGCGTCCACAGAGTGGGCAAGGAATTAGGGGCTGGAAGGTGGGAAAGGGGTTGAGTGTTGAGCCTAAAGGCTAAGCCTAGGGGGCTTAGGCCTGGAATAATATTTTAATATTATTTCCTAAAAATCCATGTGCATATTATTTTTATCCTAAGTCCTTTTGGAAGGACACGTGATTTCCCAAGTGGTGGGAGGAAGGCGTACGGATGGAACGCATGCAGTCCCCAGGGTGACAAGTGTCAACCCTGGTGCATGCAAATAAAACAGAGAAAGTAAGTCGTGAGGGGGTCTCATCCATTCGATCCGACTAACCTGGAAAAGAGTTGTGGAAACCAATCTACAAGAGACCCGCGTGTAATCCTGAGGCAGAAAGGAAAGCCTGTGTTTTCCTTGATGAATGCGTGTACAACCCGTCCAGTGAGTGTGGATTATGTGTCTGTCTCTAAGAAATTATGTGTGTACATTCCCTAAACTAAGCCTGTGTTAGACTCGAGTGAAAGAATCCTTGGTTGTGGGGGAAAAGCTAAGCTAACCTGTGCATGAAGCTTGTTCCGAAATCATTCCGTGAGATTATCCCGTGACAGCTGAACCGGTTTGGGAAGCATTTGTCTGTGTTTTCTATGGATTGTTGTGACCACGCAGTATTGGACTGAGTGAGGATGGTTGGCCTATGAGCGACTCCTCCAGGTGAGAGCGTGCGCAGAGGGAGAAGAGAACTCTTGGAAGGAACCCTGTAGCTGCCATAGAGCCCGGAGACTTCCGGTCTAGTCTGTTCCTGTAACCCAAGGTAAGGGAGACTGGCAACCGAAGGACTGTCTAGGTGACAGAGAAGGTGCACTCTCCTAGGGTGGAACAGGCATGTGGGGAATGAGGGTCTGTGGTAGTGAGCGTGGGAGATTCCTGGGAGAGATTTCTTCCTGATGGCTATGTATGTGCTATCTTCCCTGTAACCTCAGCCTAGCCTAGGATTCCTTGCCTTGGGGTGGAGCTCGGTCCCAGCTCGGGGGTGACCCACTGTTGAGTTGATGAACAGTGTGGTCTAAGGCTGGGAGGTTCGTGGAAGGCCTGCACTTGGTTGGTGAATTCTACAGCTGTTCAAAGATAAGTATCTGAATTATGTTTTTAGCACATTTGGCATGACTGTGTTGTTTACGTATCATGTTTTCCGCTGTGTAAATGAATTACTGTTGAATGCTATGGCTTGTTTAATTGTAACAGTAACTTATATATTTTACTCTGAGAATTAAGGGTGTTTAACTGTGTTAAATGCATGTGGTTATAATTCTGTATGAATTATGTAAACATTCATGCATAGAATGATAATGGAGAGGTCAGAAAACCTCGGTAGTGAAAGGGTACACTACAGAGTGGTATCAGAGCCAAGGTTTTGACACTAAGCCTCGATGGGCCAGTTGAGTGGTCTTTAGACCGAGGGTGAGAGGAGAAATTGTGTTTGGAGGACCAATTTCGGACCCTGGTATGACCCGGAGTGTATAGGAGTTACTTAACCGTGTCTATAAGCTCAGGAAGTTTAGCGGTGCAGTGAAACTGCAGCCAGTGTGGTCTATGGCCACGGGAAGACAGGTCTCTACACCAATGGTGTTAGAATCGTAGAATCTGTTCGGGAGGGAAGGCGAACCTTTGTAACCGTCAGATCTGGAGAATGTGCACAAGGTTTAAAGCCTTTGAATATTGCACAGGAGAGTGGAAATCGTGATACGTGAAATCCTGAGTTAAGTTAGAAACTGTCTGAGCCGTCAGATCTCAGTCGGAAAACCTGACAGTCGTTGGATCTGTCGGGAGATGCCCGAAGGATAAACCTTACTATTTAGTAGCAAAAGCTCTAAACTAACGAGACTTGATCTGGACCTTTCATTTGGGAGCGGACGCGTGTCATGAGATTACCCCCATCGGGAACTCGGGCACCAGAGGTTGGAAGTGGAAGTCATTCGACTTCACGAGTGGCGAAGAGGTGAGAGTTCCGTGTTGTGAGTCCTAACTGACGTCATATCGGGATACCGACACTCAAGAACGGTGTGGGGGCCATAGGAGTCGACAGGAAGACAGGTGGCAGAGATCGAGAGATCTCGTGAACTCAGAAGTTCGTAGAGTGAGGGCCCAAGAGTTAGGTGCTCCAAGTCGCGAAGTCACGAGGAGCGAAGACAATCGTTGGATCCGGGTCAAGGGAGGACCGTTGGATCACGAACCCCACCACCTATCGCGCATTCGGGGGTTGAGAGGGGTCACTTTTGACTGAAGAAGTCGCGAAATGCCAAGAGCCGAGGCTCGTGCGGACACGTGGCAGAGCCATAAGGTGGGGCCGCATGATAGATAGACAGACACGCGTCGCCTAGAGAAGGGAGTCAACACTTTGTTGACTTCTCGTGTCTCGAGGATTCGCAAGATAAGTACACGGGAGTTCGACATTGAAACTCGCGAAGTTGCGAAGTGCCGAGAGCCGGCACGAGGGACACATGGCAGAACCATAAAGTGGGCCCGAGAAGTAGACCGGCGAACACACGTCACATGGTGGAAGGAGTCAACACTTCATTGACCTCCTCGTGTCTCGGGGACTCGGAAGATTTGAAATGGAGGTTTGGGCCTTCGACTTACGAAGGTGCGAGTTGCGAGAGGAGCTAGCGATAGCCTAGCCGGTGGTCACGTGCAGAGGGCGCTGACGGAAAAGGGGGCTGTACCTGTCTCGCGATCTTGGACATCGCGGAATGGGACAAGAAGAGTTGAGAGTTTTGACTCGCTAACTCGCGAGATTGCGAGTTGCAAAAGAATGACTTGGGTTTCGTATATTTAACCGTAGGATCTTCGTGGACCAAGATTTTGAAGTTCTGAAACCCCAGAAATTGCAGAGTCAGATAGAGCTTGGAAACTTTTGTGAAGTTGAAATGTCTTTCATTCTTGTTCATATTAGTTATGAATGTCATGTAGATTGTTCATGAAGGTTTAATGGCTTGACAAATTTCAAATTTAATTGCACAGAGCACGTGTGCAGAGTTCAACGAAGGCCAGAAACCCAATTAGTCAACACTAAGTATGGAGTGGGGAAAACTGCAGCTTACCCCAGAAATAGAAGATGAACAGGAAGGAAAGAATGTCAATATGGGAATCGAAGGATCAAACTCCAATGGACACGGAAAAGAGATGGATAAGGAAGAACATATGATGCAAATCATCGAAAAATTGCAGAAAGATTCCCAGGCTCGCCTAGCTGATAGCCAAAAGCTCATGAAAATTTGGGATCAACAGGGTGAATTTAATTTAAAAATGATGAAGGGCCTGGAAAGAATAGAAAAGAAATTGGAAAAGGGGAGTGACACAAGCAGATCAAGAAGTGTCAAAAACCATGAGAGGAGAAGAATAAGATCGAGGAGTGGTAGCCGACATCACAGTCGCTTCCAAAAACATTCGGACAAGGAGACACACAGCAATTCGAGCCCGTCCCCTACCTGAAACCATCGAAAATCTGGAAGGGAGGAATTGAAAGGAGATATGAATAAAATTAAACCTCCAACATTCAATGGATAACATAAGAAGGAGGAAGATGTTGAGACATGGTTGTTGGGCATGAAGAAGTACTTCCAACTGCAGAATTATTCTGCCCATGCAGAAGGTAGAATTGCAATGTACCAGCTGAAAGGAAAAGCGTCCATGTGGTGGGATCAGTTGGTGCAGGTGCAGCACATCAGAGAGAAAGAGGTCACGTGGAAGGAGTTTAAGAGGTATTTCGAGAAGAAATACCTGACTAAAAGATACTATGACAGAAAGATGAAGGAGTTCTTCGAACTCAAGTTATGCAGTATGACCATTGATGAGTATGAACGAAGTTTTCTGTAATTGTTGAAGTATGTCCCATTCATCAAAGACGAGGCTGTCAAAATCCATAGGTATCTGAGTGGCTGCCACCTTCCATTGGTGACAAGATTCAATATGATGATCCTAAGACCATGGAAGAAACCATAAGAAGGGCGAAATTCCTATACAAACAGCAGAGAGAAAAGCCTACCTTTCGGAAGGCTTGGGATGACTAGAAGAGGTTTAAGAAGGAACAAAGGCAGAAGGTAAGCAAGCCTTCCTTTTTCAGAAACAGTTCTTGGGGACAATCATCTTCTAAAGAACCCAGGAAACTTGAAGGGAGTGAACAGATGCCAAGGCCTCCACCCATTGGAGTGTTGGGGATGTAAAGGGAATCATAGGTACAGAGACTGCCCCCATAGAAAAGACAAGGCAAGAACTGTCCATACTGTTCAGCAAGATGAAACAGTGGAGGATATGGGCAGCAGAATGTCGAGGATCTACGCATCCCTGGACAACAAGCAAGCGGAATTTCAATCACACATGATTGAAGTGGAAGGTATGATCAACAACCGACCACTTGTTATTTTGATTGATTTAGGGGCTAGCCATAGTTATGTAGATCCTAGGGTGGTGGAAAGTTTGAATCTAACAAAGAGCAAACATGAGAAGTCTTGGTTAGTGCAGTTAGCCACAGGAACCAAGAGGAAGGTCACTGAATTGGTTAAGTCCTATTCAGTGGACATGAAAGGAATGAGCACTAAGGCTGAATTGAACATTCTTCCTTTAGGCTCATCTGATTTCTTAATTGGGATGGATTGGTTGGACTAGCACCATGCCCTTCTGGATTGTCGAAACAAGAGATTCACATGCCTGAATGAAGAGGGAATTCAGTAACAGTCCAAGGAATTCCCAGAGCCGTGGTTGTTAGAGAAATTTCAGCCATGCAGCTGAAGAAATGTTATCAGAAAGGCTGTCAATTATTTGCAGCCCGGGTGGAAGAAGTATTCCAAAATGTGGTCTCGAATCTAGAAGACCACAGGGTGCTCAAAGAGTTTGAGGACGTGTTTCAAGAGGTGCCTGGATTACCTCCGAAGAGGGACATTGACTTTTCTATAAATTTGATGCCCGGAGCAGCTCCAATTTCAAAAGCTCCTTATAGAATGAGCACACCAGAGATGAAAGAGTTGCAAATGCAGCTCGAAGAGCTACTAAAGAAAGGGTACATTCGTCCCAGCGTGTCACCGTGGGGAGTCCTGGTCCTATTTGTGAAGAAGAAAGATGGAACGCTGAGGCTGTGCATTGACTTTCGACAGTTGAATAAAGTCACTGTCAAGAACAAATATCCTCTGCCAAGAATTGATGATATTTTTGATCAGTTGAAGGATGAGAAAATATTTTCGAAAATAGACCTTAGATCTGGATATCATCAAGTGAGGATAAAATATGAAGACATCAGCAAGACCGCCTTCAGAACAAGGTACGGTCATTATGAGTTTACAGTGGTGTCGTTTGGACTGTCCAACGCGCATGTTGTCTTCATGTGCTTAATGAATGGAGTGTTCATAAATTATCTGGACAAGTTTGTCATAGTCTTCTTGGATGACATCTTGGTGTATTCCAAGACAGAAGAAGAACACGAACAACATCTTAGAATGGTGTTGCGGGTGTTGAGAGAACACCAGCTGTATGCAAAACTAAGCAAGTGCTCATTTTACCAAAAGCAGATCCATTACTTGGGACACATTATATCTGAAGAAGGGATCGATGTGGAACTTGAGAAGGTACAGGCCATTCAAGAGTGGCCAGCGCCAAGAAATGTGACAGAAGTTAGATCCTTTATGGGTCTGGCAGGCTATTATAGGAGGTTCATAGCCGGATTTTCAAGGATAGCTCATGCTATCACTTCCTTGCAAAGGAATGGTAAGAAGTTCCAGTGGACTGAAGAATGTGAGAGCAGCTTCCAGCAATTGAAGAAGCTGCTCACTAGTGCTCCAATCCTAAAGATTGATGATCCAAGTAAGGATTACATAGTATGCACGGATGCGTGTAAGGAAGGGTTGGGAGGAGTTCTCAGCCAAGAAGGATTTGTAGTTTGCTATGAATCCCGAAAGCTGAAAGAGCATGAAAAGAATTATGCTACTCATGATTTAGAGCTGGCAACAGTTGTCCATGCATTGAGGAAATGGAGAAATTACCTCATGGGCAAGAAATTCGAATTAAGGACAAACCACAATGGTCTGAAGTATTTATTTGATCAGCCAACTTTAAATGCCAGGCAAATTAGATGGTTGGAATTTCTATGCGAATATGACTTTGATATCAAGTATATCAAAGGGAAGGACAATAAAGTGGTTGATGCACTCAGCAGAAAGGTGCATGAATTACATGCTACAACCATTAGCATGTACAAAACTGAGTTGAAAGACAGAATTATGGAGGCTGCAAGTGCTGATTTGCAGTACAGAAATCTTGTAGCAAAACTACAGCAGCATGAAAGACCACATACCGAGAAAGGCTATGCTTTGGGAACTGATGGTCTACTTCTGTATAAGAACAGAGTATATGTACCCAATGACCGAGAATTGAAGCTGGAAATTCTAAAGGAGATGCATAACGTGGCTTATGTTGGACATCCTGGATATCAGAAGACCGTGGCAGCAATCAAAAGACATTATTTTTGGCTAGGTATGAAGAAAAAAATTGTTGAATACATCGCCAGATGTATGGAATGCCAGAAGGTCAAGGCTGAGCACGGACACCCAGTAGGGTTGCTGCAACCTTTACCTATTCCTGAATGGAAATGGGAAGTGGTAACAATGGATTTTATCACAGGGTTGCCCAGGACAAGCAAGCAGCATGATTCAATCATGGTGGTGGTGGACAAGCTTACTAAAGCTGCCCATTTTTTTCCATTGAAAACCACCCACAGAGCAGCAGATGTTGTTGATATCTTTTTAAAAGAAGTTGCATGCTTTCATGGAATTCCTAAGACAATTGTGTCAGATAGAGACCCGAAATTCACTTTGAATTTCTGGAAGGGACTGTTCAAAGGATTCGGAACGAATCTGAACTTTAGCACAACATATCATCCCGAGTCTGATGGACAGACAAAGAGAGTGAACAGAGTAATTGAAGACATGCTGAGAATGTATGTGATAGATAAACCATCAAGGTGGGAAGACTACCTGCGTTTGGTAGAATTCGCCTACAACAATGGGCATCATGCATCACTGAAGATGAGCCCATTCGAAGCATTGTATGGAAGAAAGTGCAACACTCCAGTGAGCTGGGATAATCCAGATGATAGGGTAGTAGTAGGACCCGAACTACTCAAAGAAATGGAAGATCAGATGATAAAAATCAAACAGAATCTGAAAGCTACCCAGGATAGGCAGAAAAGTTACGCTGATAGTAACAGAACCCATAGAGAATTCAAAGTGGGTGACCA